>VZUI01033522.1:0-17654 GCA_013401135.1 Cettia cetti
AAGGATTTGTTTTGTGTCCCTGCTGTGTGCAGAGCTGAGTGACCCTGCCTGTGAGCTCAGAGCTGCACCCTGGGCAGTGAGAGCCTGGAATGCAGGGGAGATGGAGCTGAGGGCAGCACAGAGCCTGGAATGCAGGGGAGATGGAGCTGAGGGCAGCACAGAGCCTGGAATGCAGCAGAGATAAAACTTCAGGCATCACCTGAGCACTGATGACAGGGGCTTCTCCATGCCCAGCAGGAATTGTGCTCTGGGAGGGTGGGGAAGCCCTGGAATAGAATTCCCAGAGCAGCTGTGGCTGCCCCTGGATCCCTGCAGTGTCCCAGGCCAGGCTGGATTGGTTTGGAGCACCTGGGACAGTGGAAGGTGTCCCTGCCCATGGCAGGGTGGAATAAATGAGTTTTAAGGTCCTTTCTAACCCAAACCAGTTTGGGATTCCATGATTATACCAAGGAAAATGGGAAAATGAGAGGCTGCTGCACATCTGCCTGCTCTGGGGTTATTTTAGGCAAGCACAGCTTTTTTTAATTTTGAAATAGGAAATGGGCAAAGAATTTGATTAATCTGGGTAAATTTAAGTGGGTTGTGGCGTTTGGTTGAGATCTGATTTTGGCTGAGTGGGGAGGAGCTGGGCCCCGGGGCTCTGGGAGGAGGTGCAGAGCTGTGCATTGGTATGCAGGAGCTGCAGGGCTGCCTGCCTGCCAGGCTATTTAAAACCTGCAGAAAAACCTCCTGAAACAAGGTTATGCTCTTCCTTTGCCGTTGCAGGGCTGAGAAGCTGCCACCCCCAGACAGGCAACACAGACCTCACCACACTTGGAGCTTGTCCAGAACGAGTCTGAGCCAAATTTGGTTCCTTTCCACACCGCCCTTCAATGGATTGAGTGGATAAAATGGGAAGCTTTAATGGCTGGGAGTGATTTCATTCCAAACGGACAATGGTTCTGCACTGAAACTCTGCAGTGTTGTAGGGACGTGGCCACTCTTTGAGGGGTTTGGGAAGGAATTTTGGGGAAGAAATGGGTTTGGAATTGCACAACTTTGTCTCCTTGAACAGACCCCCTTGTACGTGGGAGCTCTGGAAATTTAGTTACAGCTCTCCCTGAATATATTAAAATTGGAGAGATTTTTTTGTAGTTTTAAAGCAAAATATTCCCAGCACAGCTGAGGGTCAGCAGTGGTGGCATCCTGCATGTAGGGAAGCCTCAGGGGTTGTTCTCTCCCGCCCGGGCTCCAGAGGCAAAGCCCGGGGAAACCGGGACAAGGCAGCTCAGGGCACCAAGAGCAGCCTGAATTCGGGAAAAGTGCCTTAAAATTCCAGCCCAGCTGGGCAGCCAAAAGCACCCGGCGCTGCTGTTTGGTGCCTCAGCCAGACCCGGTATCCAAACGAATCCCGGGGGTTTTATCCCGATCCCCCAGCTGCTGTTGCCATGCCAACCGCGGGGTTTACAGCGCTGGCAGAGCTGCTGCCATCCCATCATCAGCACGGGTTTGCCTTGGAGCCGCTGCTGACTTTGCTCCGTGCGGGGATTCTGGGGGGCTGAGGGATTCCGAGGGGTTCCCGAGCTGTGTTTGCGGGCAGGGATGGGGATGAGCTGCCCCGGCTTTGGGGGGCAGCAGGGTGACAAACAGCCCGCTGCGGGCGGCTCTGGGTGCCACCAGCCCGCCCGGCACCCCCGCGCTCCGGGATGCCGCAATTCCAGGGATTTCGGCTGTTTTCCCCGAGTTTGGGAGGCGGAGCCGCACCCGGACCCTGACACGGGGAGGGGTGAGAGTGGCACCGGCTCCTGTCCCAGTCTGCCCGGAAAACGGGGAATTGTTCCCACCTGGGAGGGCTCCTGCCCCGAGGGGGAAAGGCAGTGGGGCCCTGCCAGGTGCCAAGGGAGCGAACGCCCCAAATTCCCGGGCAGGCACAGCGCACTCGGCTTTTGGAGTCACCTCTTTGGGGGCTTCTTTTGCCGGGGAATCCAACAGCAAAAGTGATCCGTGAGAAATGGTTCAAGTGTAGCAGCGAGCACATTCTGATTTTTCCTTTTTATTTCCCTTTTGGTAGTGGGTGAAAAGGAAATAAGGGTCAGATTCCAGTTCCTAAATTCCCCAAATGTTTTGGGTTGGATCAGTAGCTGAGTGTTCCCTCCATCCAGCCTGGCTGCTCCGTGGGTCCATCAGGAAGCTGCTGTTTCCCTCCCACATAAACATGGAATTCCTTTTGGAATTGTTTTTGCAGCTCACAGGTGGAGCTGTGCATAAAAATATTGTGGAAAAGAAGTTGCTGTCAATATTTATTTACTCAGTGTAAAAATTTCTTTTTTGGAGCAGGTGTAAAAGGACTTCTTCAGGAAAAAGTGATTTATCCATTTAATATGTGAGCAGCAGGGATGTGCTCGGGAAATGCTTTGCCACAATCTGGCACTCCAGAAGTTCTTTATTAATTAGCTGGTTATTAACAATCCTGAATGTCCAGATCCCTCCCCATAGGCCCTTTCTCCCCAGTTGGAAATCTCCCATTTTATCCAGGAATACTCAGTTTTGTCAGGAAATTTGTCCCTCACTGTGAGATCCTCCAGAGTTTTGGCATTGCTGCTATTTCCAAGCTGCATTTTTAAAAAAATATGGGAAATATTGAAGTACCACAAGGTTTGAGGAATGACAGAGTCAGGAGATTCTGTGACTGCACTTCCCTGGTTGAGGTCCCAGCTCACCTCCAGGAGCTGCACCCACTCCTCCTCACCCATCATCACCTGGAGGAGGAAAATAAATAAAACCTGGAGCCACGGGGAACGCTAAATGAATAAAATCCTGGAGCCATGGGGAGCGCTAAATAAATAAAATCCTGGAGCCATGGGGAGCGCTGTCCAGCGTCCTGGCAAAGGATTGAGGAAAAGAGCTACAAAATATTGGGATTTTGACACTGTTTTGGTTTCTGTGTAGCAGAGCTGGCTGAAAAGGGCACCCCTGAGATGCCCAGGTGTCCATGGCCCTCCCCCAGGGCAGGATGGCAGGGGCAGGGATGGCAGGATTGGGGATGGCAGGATCAGGAATGGCAGGCACAGGGATGGCAGGCACAGGGATGGCAGGCACAGGGATGGCAGGGTCAGGGATGGCAGGCACAGGGATGGCAGGATTGGGGATGGCAGGCTCAGGGCTCAGTGCTGGCAGCGCTCAGGGCTGGCAGGAGGAGGTGCAGCTTTCCCTCCCTGCCTGTCTGGCTCCAGGATCGAGCACAATCATTTTCTCTCCGGGCTGCTTTGACACCCGGGCTCTGCTTTCCAGGAATGCAATTTAATCCCTGGCGAGGCAGCGTGACGGATTAACGGGACGAGCTCAGATCCAACCTCCTCCTATCAGCCACGATTCCACTCTCAGGGGCTGCAGCCACCCCGAGTGAAGGATTCTGCTCCATCCCTCCCTGCAGGCTGCGGGGGATCCCAGGCGTTCCTGGGGTGGGATTGATGGCACGGCCGGGATCTGTCCAGCGCTCCCAGGGGAAAAGGAAGAGGCTGCCGGGAGAAGTGCCCTGCCAAGGAGGGAGACTCTGTTGTTCTTTATTAATCATTCCTTCCTGGAAATCAATTAGCTGGCACAGGCAGCCCAGCAATCTCCTGGTAGCCATGGAGACGGCCCGGGGAGCCGGGGGAGAAAAGTACACTTTAGTCAGGAAAAGTCCAAATTTTGTGCTCCAGCATTTTTAACCTTTCGGAGACAATTATAAACTATTTTAATTAGCAATGTTTATCACCTGCTGCAGAGCAGGAGGAGCTGCACAGGCCCCCACAGACCTCGCTCATCCCACTTCGGTGCAAAACAGTCCGGGATTTATGTTTGGAATGTGCTGAGCACCTCCAGTTCCCATTAACACAACGATTCCTCTGGAAGCCAAATGAGCAAAGCCGATGATTTAAGCATGGGGGATGATAATTAGTGCCAGGCTGGGCTCTGTGCATTCCCAACGCCTGGAACCAGCCCTGGGGATCTGTGGGGTTTGCAGGAGGCACTGCCTTTATTTCAGGCTAAAAGATTCTGCTGGGCTGGGAAGAATAAAAAAAAAGTGAATGTGGCACTCCCCAGGGCTGTGCTGGTACACTTTGGGAGTGGGGAAGTGGCACAAAGCCCCAAATGTGCCCCTGCTGTGGGCACAGGCTCGGGATTATTGGAGAGGGGCCTGAATTTGCTTCCCAAGGTGGAATTCCTCAGGGAAAACGTGGTTCCTTCCCTGGATCCAGCCCTGGGGGATCCATATCTGCTGTCCTGGGGGTTCTCCTGGAGCATCCTGGCCAGAAGAGACCCCACCTCCTCCAGCCAGCTCTGCTTTGAACATGGCCATTTTTCCTAGGACTTCCCAAAAGGAAACTGGTCTAAAATCTGGGACAACATTTTGTTTGGATGGCAAAAGGAGAAAAAAAAAAAAAATTGCAAAATTTTCCACACAAAAAGGATTTGAAGGAAAGCAGCTTCACTTTGAAAAGTCCCCTGCAGAGAACTTCAGAATTTTACCTTTAAAGGTCTGAGGTTTATTCTCTTTGATAGTTTCATTGGAGCACATCCCATGGGAATAGCGTCCCAGAGCAGCAGCAGATCCACATCTGCAGGTGCTGGAACATTCCAGGGTCCCTGTGCATGCCAGGCCCTGTGTGCTGGGGAGGGATGAAGGAGTGGGATGTCCTCAGTGGGTGGGGGCACACAGCAGATGGAGCCCCCCAAAGTGCCACAGATCCAGCTCAGATCCATAAATACCACAAAAGATTTGGGATATTTCCATAAATATCCAGATTTATGGAGAATTCAAGGATTTTCCCAGACAAAAGACTTTATTTTACCAAATAAAAGGTTTTATCCAGACACAAACTGGTGACAGAGGTGACACCCCGGGGTGCTGGCATTATTCATCAGGTGATCCTACATCCCATCCCCATGCTTTGGGAGCCATTTTGTGACCATTTTGTGTCCATTTTGTGACCATTTTGTGTCCATTTTGTGACCATTTTGTGACCATTTTGTGACCATTTTATGACCATTTTGTGACCATTTTGTGACCATTTTGGATCCACCTTGTGTGTAGCCCTGGCCAGGCCCTGTCCTGCCCAAGGTGGATCCTGGAGGCCTTTCAATAAATCCCTGCTTTATTCTCCAGCTCTGCCCAGCCTCTGTTCCAGCTCAGCCCAAGACTTCAGTCCTTTATCCAGACACAAATCTGCTCCTCATGGAGGACCTGGATTTGCGTCTCCTTTGTGCCTTAAGCCGGGGCTTTTATGGCCTCCTCCTCCATCCCCAGCCCCAACCAAAGAGGCCCCGAGTTAATCAGGGAGATTAAAAGGATGATTAAAACCCAAGAGCAAAACCAGATCCGCCAGTCTTTTAAAGGGATTTGTTTGTAATCAGGGAAAGGGAAATGAGGTCCAGGCCTGCACTGGGCCTTGGGCCTGGCCTCGCTTCTGCTCCTGCCCATCTGTAAATAAATGTGAAAAACAAGGTTTACTTTTTTGGTCAAATTTAAAAAGTTTAATTAAAAGGTAATAGGAGATAGAAATAGAATAAAGGCGTAAAAACAGCTGGGTGAGGCACTCAGCTAAGAGCACACCTGTCATCTTTGGAGGTGCGCTTTAAATACTTTTTGATTACATTAGCTTGTTGCGTGTTTATAAACTATTATCCATATCTATATATTTTTAGGAATTGTTTAGTGTGGCCTTTCTTTGGGCTTGTTTTTTTAGAGTATGCATGTTTCTTTGCTGTGGTTTTATTGTTACTCTTAGTTTGGGCTTTGGTCTATACTTTTTTTAGATGGTAAATGCTAATAGTTGGCATATTAATTTTTTTTTTTAATGTTCACTGGATGTTATCCTGACTAAACAGTTTACTCGTAACTGTATTAGCTACTATTAATACTATGTTTAAGGTCTTTTGTTATTAATAGAAATAAAAGCAAAGTTATTTTAGCATTATACATACAGCATTTATTTCAATATTTGTGAAAAGCCAGCTTTACAATATGCATTTATACCAATTTATAAATTTATGTGGGCAGGAGGGAATTTCTGCTGCCTGTTCTGCTTTGTGCTCCTGTGCTTTGTTATTCCCAGGGTTTGTGGCATTCCCGGCTGTGTGAGGGCTCCAGGCACACCAGGAACAGGCACTGAGCTCCCTGCATGAGGTCAAGCTTTGGGCTGAACCTCACACAACAGCTCTAGCGTGAAAGAATTGCTTTTTCTTAAAAAAAAATAATTCTCCATTAAAGTTTTGACCTGTTTTAATAGAAGAGTTGAAAAGAACAGAAAACTTGCATTAGGAACATGGAAATGTCTTTTTCTCTCTGTAGCAGGCTGGCTCAGGCTTGTCCTTCTTGCCTTTGAACAAGACAAACACCTTTTAAATCTATTTTTGATGTTTTGGCTGGAAAATTACTTTTAAAGGGAATAACCATGTAATACATCTCCTGTTTTCCTCACAAATCTTTGAAACAAAAGAAAGCAGAATATTTTTTTTTCTCAATGTCCTGGTCCTAATTGAAGCCTGAGCCAATCCCCTGTCCCTGAGGGGAGAGCTTCACTTGTAATTAATTTTATATAGAATATTTCTGTTAAACAGGTGGAATTACAGCACCCTGAGCCCAGGTGTTTGTCCCAAACTGGAGAGGGAAGAGCCTGGGCTGGGATTTACTGGGATGCAGCCTCTGTGCTGGTGTCATCCCCAGCAGGTCACGCTCAGAAATTCTGCTCAGTCTATTAAATAATTTCTCATCTGGAATAATTTATTGGTGGGTATTGGAGAACCCATCAGGCGTGAAGGAAGCGAGGCAGGGATGGGGGGATTTGTGTGTGCAGGGACAGGGAATTTGTGTGAGCAGGGACAGGGAATTTGTGTCCCCTCTGCAGGGACAGGGGATTTGTGTTCCCTCGGCAAGGCCATGGCTCCCTCCCCCTTGGTGCTCCCTCCCCTGCTGGAAGAGCACCAAAGGATGTAATTCCTAAATATTGCAAGTGCCAAGAATCAAATCCAGTGCATTTTCAAGGCAGTTGTGGTCTCTAATTGGAGTTTTTTTGAAAACCACTTGGAATATCCAAAACTGCCTCTGTTTGGTGATGCTGGCACATCATCCTCTTCTCTTTCTTGCTCACAGTTCTGCACAAAGATGTTCAAGGGTTTTGTGAACCCAGAGTTAATTTTGGGTTTATTTATTTTGTGTTGGGGGTGATGGAGTTGGGCTCTGGTGATCCTTGTGGATCCCTTCCCACTCAGGATATTCTGTGGCTGTGCTGTGGGCATGGAGGGAGCATTTCCCTGGATTACAGCTCACTGATCCTTGTGGATCCTTTTCCACTCAGGATATTCTGTGGCTGTGCTGTGGGCATGGAGGGAGCATTTCCCTCTTCCCTGGAAACCAGCTCGCTGGGGCTGAACGCCTGAGCTCTGAGCAGCAGGTTGGATGAGAGTAAATCACTTAAGAGAGGCTTGCTAATATCCATAAATCATGTGGAGAGTCCCAGAATTTCACTGATCTCATCCATTGTAGCTTGTCACAGATGCTGTAATACATCCCTGAATAGCAGAAAATAACTCAAGGAACCAGAGGCAGGACACATCTGGCATGTCTAGACTCAGAAATAGGTTAGGCTGGGAGATGTCAGCTCTTCCCCAGAGTCACCCACCAGCAGTTAACAGATTTCTGAAAGGATTTGATTTCATTTGCACCAGGAGCAAGGTCATGTTTAAATTGCTCTGAACTAAGTGTGGCCTATTTTTGCTCCTGCAGAAGTGGCTGCCCTGAGCTGAGCTGTCACCAGCAGGAGAGGGCATGTGGGACATGTGGAGAGAGAGGAAAAGTTAAAGGAGGATTTTTTTGTCCTTTTCCCCGGGATTTGGTTGGGCTTTGTTTCAACTTTTGGCTTCAGGTTCCTGCAACTCATTTTTGTGAAAGCAAAGGAGGAGCATCCCCTCGTTAGGGAAGGATTCCAACACTGCAGGAAGCCCCGAGGAAGGAATCTCTGGATGTGTTTGTTATAAATACATTTTATATTGTTGGCTTTCTACAAATATTAAGATAAATACTATGTGTATAATGTTAAAATAGCTTTATTGTGTAAATATAGTTTTTATTTCTGCTATTAGAAGGAATTATGCATAGTAGTAATAGTTGATAAAGTGTGCTTGAACTGTCTGCTTAACTAAGATAACACCCAGTGAACAAATGATGAGGACCCTGCTGCCAGCAAGAGCAACTATTAACACCTTACCTCTGTAAAAAGTACAGACTAAGGCCCAAACTAGAAGTAATAATGGAAATTAATTAAAACTACAGCTAAAAAACACACAGGCTTTAAAAAAGCCAACTCAAAGAAGAGCTATACTAAACAGTTCCTAAAATATGTAAACCAGTTTATAGAGGAGTACAAATATGCTAATAGTTTATGAATATACAACAAGCTAATGTAATTAAAAAAAGGTATTTAAAGAATATGTTCTAAAAGACACTGACCCCCAAGCAAAAACTGCATTTGACCTGAGGCCGTGGGCCAGGCTTCTGAAATTGGGTGACTGGGATTGTGGGTGTTTGAATAGTATTGTGTGATCTCACAGGGTGAAAAAGTTAGATTTAAGGTTTTAGTGTATAGTGATATATGGAGCACGATGGAGGACTTTGGGCATTGTCTAAGTCCTTCTTCTTCACCCTCTTCTTCCTTCTTCCTGGGTTTGGATGGTTTTCTATAATTGGTTCATAAAGTCTGCATTGCAGACTTCAAGTGGTTAATTATGGGGTTTAAAGTAAGAATCATTTAGGTGGCATTTCATAATTGGGTGGATTGTCCTTGAAAAGACCTGGTAGAGACAGAGAGACTCCATTTTGCACCTTGTTAACTGGAGGTGCTGCAGAGCTCACGGCTTGTGGGACTGTAATGCAGGTAAGGATTAATAAACATCTGAGTCCAAACATGAACCTGGTCTCTTGTGCTGTTAATCCTGACCTTGGCAGAAAAAGCAGCCAGAACAGGGGGACATTCCACCCCCAGCAGGGTTTTCTGTGCAGCTCTGCTCCCTCAGCTTGGGGTGTGCTGAGCCTGCAGGACACAGCTCCTGGCTCTGCTCTGGGTTTGGTCACAAACATCAGCAAATCCAGCTGGTCTTGGAGCTCTTTTCCCACCTCTGTGGTTCCATGGGATGCACACCTGGAACGCTGCAGCCCCCCAGGGGTGGGCAGGACACAGCTGGCTGTCCTGGTGGGAAGCTGAGGGATGGATCCAGTGATCCTCAGTCCTCTCCTTGCCTGACACTGCTTCTGCAGGGAAAGCAGCAGAAACATCTCCCCGTGTCCAAATTTGCAACCTTCAAGCCTTCAGAACCCAGTAAGTATGGACTCCACCCCTCCTCCCTGAAATGCCATTTCCCAGATCCCAGGCAGTTGATTGAGTTTAATTAGATTTGATTCTTTCTTCTCTCGATTCGATTCTTTCGGATCGATAGGCCGAGAAGGCAAACAAATATTTTTGCAACATGAACACGAAAACTTGTGAGGCAAAATGCCAGTGGAGTCATCCCCCAGCTCCTTTTTTAGCTCCTTTATTCCCTGTTCCACGTTGTGACAGCATCATTCCTTCCCTGGGCTAAGAATAGCCCCAAGGCTCCCAGAGCAGCCTCGGGCTCAGCCCAGCGCTGCCTGTGCTGCTGCAGGGCTGTGGGAAGGGCAGAAGCACCTCCAGCACCCTGGCCTTGTGCCTGAGCTGCCCAGGAGGGATTTTTGTCCACTGCCCTCTCTGCTGGGATACAGGTGTGGAATTCAGCTGCAGCCAGGGGATGAATTGAGGCTAAACCCAAACGTTTCTGTGCCTGCTGCAGAGATTCCCAGTTTTTTGGATGATTGGAATGCAGGAATGGACGAGTGCTGTGCCCAGGGGAGCTCTCCTGGTGCTCCCTTCTCCCTGCACACTCCTGGGAGCAGAGGGGCAGGTGGAGGGGGCCCTGTCCCTGCAGGCTGTTTCACCAAGGAGAAGTCCTGGATTCACAGCACGATCCGTAGCTGGTGGCAGGGAAAGCAGTGGCACGGATGGGGACATCTGTGCAACACCCCAGTCACAGAATCCCAGGATCACTGAGGCTGGAAAAGAACTCCAGGGTCCCCGAGGCCAAGCTGTGCCTGATCCCACCCTGTCCCCAGCCCAGAGCCCTCAGTGCCACCTCCAGGCCTGCCCTGGACACCTCCAGGGATGGGCTCTCCACCCCCTCCTCCCTTTCCAATTCCTGGGCACCCTTTCCATGAAGAAATTCGTCCTGAGTCGTGTCCCAGACCTGGAGATTGAGCCACACCTTGCCCCAGGTGGGAGCTGAGTCCCTGGTGAGGTGTCCCATCCACCAGACATTGCCAATTCCCACCTCTGTGTTGGATTCTGGAGCTCATCCCCGGATTTGGGGACCCAGGGAGCCGCTCCTGTCCCCGTGACCCCAGATAACCCCAGGCCTGACCAGAAAATTCCTTTTATTCTTCCATCTGCACCCAACCCTACCAGGGCAAGGACTTGCATTTCCTTGTCCCCTCCTCCTGCGGGCTTTGGCACCACCAGCAGCACCTCCACCCCACACATCCCTCGGAGCTTCCCAGGGAATTCCAGCCCTGTTGATGAGCTCCAGTCGTTTTGCAGGGGGATGGAGGCAGCAAGTGGCTCCTCACAGCAGAGGGGTTAAAATCAGGGATGGGTTCACTGCCAGCACTTTGTTCTGGATGGAATTTGCAAAGGTGCCGCTCTGTGCTCAGGCCAGCCCTGCACTTCACCACAGAGAATTAATTAACCCTGAGTGCCCAGCCCTGGGAAACAATGGATAGCAGCAGCTCCAAACCCAGCTTTATGCCTTTGTGAGCATTTGTGAACCAAAGTGCAGAAAAGTCCCTCATACCAATTTTCTGGCAGCTTTTAGAGCTTAGAATTATCTCATTAAGCGCTGAAGGAGAGATGAACTCACAGCGAGAAACCTCAGCTCTAAACTCACAAATAATTGCTGGGAGCAAGGTGAATATTCCTGATGTTTTCCAAGGGCTTAATGTGCCCATCTTGGTTCCAAAGGCATTTTCCCCCTGAGCTGTTTTTATTGTAACTTGTCCTGGCTCAGGATTTTGTTCCTATTTTTTTTTTTTTTTTTTAGAATGTCAGTTTTTCTTTCAGGTCTTTACATTTTAATAATCGGTTCTGTGCCTTTCTTTTGCTCCTGGCCACTGCTGCCTGGCTCCGTGCTGGGATGCACCCACCTGTAGCACACAGCCTGGAATTCCCTGAGGCAGGAGGAATTGCAATCCTTCCCATTCCCCAATCCATGGGGCGCTGGAGCTCTTCCATGAGCTCCACCATCCCTCCTGAAATCCAGGAAGTCTTGGCACAATTGGATCCCAGTCCAGAGCTGGAGCCTGGAGTGCCACAGCAGCACAAATAAACATTTTCCCCACAGCTGTGGGGATGGAAATGGGCTCAGCTCCTGAGAAACACAAACTCACGGGATCATTTGTTTGGAAAAGCCCTGGAAGGGCATCCAGCCGTTCCCACGGCACTGCCAGGTCCTCCAGGTGTCATCAGGGGTTGGCGTCGGGGGTGTTGAGGATCTTTCCCAACCCAAATGATGCCAGGGGTCTGTGGAAGTAAAACATCCATGGGAAAGAAAGCTGGGATGTGTTAATGAGCTCTGGGAAGCTCAGGTTTGGGAAATGCTGCTGGATCCTGGCACAGCTGCCTGAGGGTGATCGGGAGCAGGGATCTGAGATTTTCCTGAAATCAGGTTTTGTGCTTCATCCTTCCTTCAGAGTCTATTAGTGCAATTACCATTTGCCTAATGAACTCTTCCAATTTAATTAACAGAAGTGGGGCCAATTTTGTGCCTTAGCATCCATCCTGCTGTAAGGAACGTTCCTCTGGAATTCACCCATCCCTGCAGAGCCCTGGGCTGGCAAATCCTCCTGGGAATGCTCCCCAGAGCCAGGGGATGCTCCTGAATTTCCCCCTCCCATCTCCAGGGGTTTGCTGGGACAGCATTCAGCCCAGCCCAGCCCAGCCCAGGCCTAAGCACTGTGTTGGTGTGCTCAGTGGCACTGGAAATGGGGTGAGAACAGGTTGGGAACAGAAATATCCCTGTGGAGAGAGGCCTGGATCAGCCCACAGCCATCCCTGTCTGACGGATGGGAAAGGGGTGGGATCTGATCCTGCCCAGAGTCAGTCTGGAATGCAAAAACCTCTTCCCTCCATCCCTGTCCTCCCCAGGATTCATCCTCCATTCAGCCACTGGGAGAATTTACAGTAATTTAGGATTTAAGCCTTTCCCAAAATGCCACAGAATTGCTAAGGTTGGAAAATTTTTCCAAGATAATCAAGTGCAACCTTCTGCCAAACCCCCTGTTTCCACTAAAATACATCCCAAAGTGCCACATCCAGCTGGGTGTGGGGCACTCCAGGGACGGTGACTCCAGCACCTCCCTGAGCAGCCCTTCCAAGGCTGAACCAGTCAGGGAAGAAATTTATCCCAATATCCCGTCCAAATTTACTCATAAACATCTGGAGTTCTGGCCAACATCCAGAGGGAGAAATTTGCTGAGTGACAAACATCCTTTACATCTGGCTCAGGAGAGGGGACAAGGATCTCCAGCTGGATTGGACAGGAAAGGGGGAAAAGCTGCTGGGTGAGGGGCTGCACAGCAGGAGCAGCAGCAGCTGCAAGGTCGGGGTTTGGAGACTCCCAGAATCCCAGAACCCTAAAATCCCAGAATCCCAGAATCCCCAGAATCCCAGAATCCCCGAATCCCACAACCCCAGAATCCCACAACCCCAGGATCCCAGAATCCCAGAACACCAGAATCCCACAACCCCAGAATCCCACAACCCCAGGATCCCAGAACACCAGAATCCCACAACCCCAGAATCCCAGAACACCAGAATCCCACAACCCCAGAATCCTAGAACCCCAGAATCCCACAACCCCAGAATCCCAGAACCCCAGAATCCCAGAATCCCAGACCTCAGAATCCCAGAAACCCAGAAACCCAGTACCCCAGAATCCCAGAATCTCAGTACCCCGGAATCCCAGTACCCCAGAACCATGTGGGTTCTGGGATTCCATGTGGGAATAGCGAGGATCCCCTGGGCCAGGTCTGTCTGCTCCCTTCCCAGCTGCAGTGATGGCTGCAGTCTGGCTTGAAAGTGGAATTGAATTTAAAATTGGGATTTATTGGCTGTAATTCCACATTTTCTGTCCTTCCAGTGGGCCCTCCTGCTCCATGGGTTTGATTTCTGTGGAGCAAAGCAGGAAAATGGGAGATCCCTGGGATTGGGATTGTGGAAATCATCATGGGAGCCAGAAGAGCTGGAGTGTCAAAGGTGCAGGGAGCCCACAGGTCACAGCCCTGCTTCGCCTGCAGCTGCTGGGAGCTGCAATCCCTCTGCTTAATCCCTCAGCAAGAACGTTCCAGACTTTTTTCCCAGTGGAATTCTGCCCTCCTCTCCTCCCTGCTTGGGCTGGTGAGGCTTTTATCTGTGTTCAAGGTGACCAGAGGTGAGGGGAGGCTGCTCTGGGGACAGCAGCAGCTCCGAGGTCGTGCCTGTGCTGGGAGAATCCCACCTCCAGTGCCTCCAGTTTCTGTGGAAACAGCACGTCTCCACGGCTCCCACTTCCACATGCTCCAGGAGTTATTAATAACACTGGAGTTGCTTTCCTGGGGCTCTCGCTGCGGGGATGCCAGGCTGGAGGCAGTGCCCAGCTGTGTGGCCTGCCCTGGACCCGGGCTGGGGCTGGGTGAGTTGGGAATGGTTTGCTCCCAGGGCAGCTCCCAGGCTCTGCAGCTCTCATTCCTGCTCTTGGGAATTGGATCCGTGCCTCAGGCTGCCCAGCAGGGCTTTCATGGGAATATTGGTGAGTTTGGGGGCTCCCAGGGCTCTCTGTGCCAACCTCAGATCCTGCTCTCCACCATCCCAAGCGGTAAAGAAAAACAATAAAATTATTCATCCCTCCCAATATCCTTAATTGTGCAGCCCGGATCCAGCCAGAGAAGCGGAATTTTCCTTCCGTGATCTGATTTTTCCAATATTAATTTAATTCCTGCTGGTTTGAACTGGTTAATGAGCAGCTTTGCTTTGCCCAGCACGTGTGGATGGAGAGTTTTGAGAGGCATTTGCCCCATTTTAAGGAGAAGATCCATCCCTGGATCAGGGAATTCCTGTGGGCCGGCTGGGAAGGGAACACCGCGGTCACAGCCCAGCAGCTCCTGCCCTGGAGCATCCCCAGCTCTGCCCAGCCACTCGTCCCTTGGAGAGGTTTTATTGGGAAAATCCTGAGGAGCTTGGCTGCCCAAGCGGGTGATGGTGATGGAATGTTGGCAGCAGGAGCCTGGGAAGGGGAGGATGGAGCTGGAGCTGCCCAGGAGCTGCTGCTGCTGCCCGGGAAATGGGGTACACTGAGCTTAGGGGGGAAGGAGGGGGAATTTTTCCCTGCAGCAATAATTCCTTTAAGATTCCTCCAGCTTTCCTCAGAGTGCCCACGTCCCTGGCTCCCATTCCTGACTTTTTGTGGGTTTGCTCCTTTGTTCCTGGTCTCAGGGCTGCAAACACCCTGAGCTCACCCTGAGCATTCCGTGTGCATCCCCTGCCTTCAGGCTGGACCTGCATCCAGCCTCTCTTGTCCGTGGGATGCTCAGCTTCCAACAGCAATTTCAGATTTTTGGGATTCTGCTGGATTTTCCCGTGGGAGAGCACAGGGCAGCAGCATGAGGTGTCCAGTTTGGGTCACCCTTGAATTTGGAGAGATCCCAATATAATTTTTAGCAATACAGACCCACCTAGGATGGATCCACAAAGGTTTTTGCTGCAGCCTCGTCTGTTCCAATCGATTTCAAGTGAAACTCACATAATTTGGTTTCTGCTTAATGAAATTATGAAGTCTCATTGCAAATTAGTTAAAAAACACATTTATTCTGCTTTGGAGCCCGCCAGGAGAAAGCAGCTGCAGTGGAAGGGGCAGCAGGACTGAGGGACCAAGCAGAATTTCCAGGGCATGCCAGGGAAAGCAGAAGAATTCTTTTAAAAGTGAAAATAACTCAGAATTTCCATTGTCACAGCCTTGCAGCTTGGAAGATTTCCTTTAAAATGCGAGAGTTTTAGGGAATAATATTCTCTTCTTGTTTTTCTTTTTTTTTTTATTAAGGAAAGTACTGTTAGCTCAAAGTTTGTGTTTTCTGCTGTTCTAAAATGTGTTAAAAATACGGAGTAAACCTGCCAGTGGCCTTTAGAAGGTGCTAAATCTGCTCAGGAGAGAAAGCCAGGAGTGTTTCCCACCTCCAGGGGCTTTTTGGGATACTTCCACATCCCGATGATGGGAGAGAGGCCAAGGTCTGTCTGTATAAATGCCATCCAAAGGCTGCCTAATGGAATTAGCAGGGATGAGGCAGTGGAACTCCACTGGAGTCAATTGAGTTGCTCCCACTTAATTGGTGAATTTGTCATCAAATTCTTCATTTGCTTTCAGAGGGCTGGAAAGATGCCACGAATTCTGGAGGCTGAAACAGTCCCCACGTTGGGCTGGGTGAATAAAACCCAAACAAGGAATTGTGTGCGGCAGGAAAGAGCCAGGAGAGTTAATGAGCATTAATTGGTGATGAAGTTTGGTTCTGAGGGAGGCTGGGGCCCTGCAGGTGGCTCCAGGTGTCCCTCATCCCCTCAGCCTGCAGAGTTTCTTCCTTTGTTTGTTTGGATTTGTGGTTTACTCCTGGGAACACCAGAGATGGGAACAAACTGGGGCCAGTTGGATGCTGAGGTTGTTTTTCCTTTTTGCAGGTTGCAAGGACTGGAGGGATCAGGAGCGTTGAGGATGTGGAGCTGAGGGGGTCGAGGTGGGGTGGACACCTTGGGGAGGCCTGGTTGTTGTGTGAGGAGCTCCTGTGCCCACAGCCAGGGAAAAGGCTGAGGGCAGGATCCAAAGGGGGAGCTGAAAGCTGCTGGGAGCAGAGCTGACCCCTGGAGCCCCAGCCCTGCTGAGGCCACCCAGACCCTCCCAGCGAGGAGGAAACCAGGGCAGGAAACCTGAGCCAGAATTAAAAACTGGGGGCTGGCCCTCAGCAGAGCAGGGTCAGGAACCGGGCTGAGGCCAAAGCCCCGGGGGCTGCAGGCCAGGCTCAGCTTCCCCCAGGGCTGGCTGAACTCCTGGAGCTGGCTGCTGTTCCTGGATGGCTTTGAGGAGGCTGTGGGTGGAACAAGGCTCTGCTCCCAGCCCCGGGACCACCCTCAGTGACGACATTTCAAAACATCGACATTTCCGTGGGTTCCACTGGCAGCTCCCTTCTCCTGAAGGAAGAACGTTGAGGTTTCCCAGCCTGGCCTGTTCCCCTTCCCCTGGCCAGGCAAGGAAGGAGGTTTTGGTCATTCCTGAGAAAAATGGAGAGGAGGAACTGGATCTTTCCCTGGGAAGCTGGAGTTGGAGCGGATGGGTTGGGAGAAGAAGGCTCCACTTGGGTAACGAATTTAAGGTGCCCAATGGAAGGGCTGAGTCTGAGGGACACGGAGCTTCTCCTGGCTGGATGCTGAGGGTCTTCATCCCTCCATCCCTCCATCCATCCATCCCTCCATCCATCCCTCCTCACTCCCAGCTCCTTTCTGCCAGCAGGGTTGGTGCCCAGAGCTGCTAAAGGGCTCTGACAATTTGGGTTTGCAGCATCTGCTGTTTCTCACTCGCTCAAACCTCTGCTTTTCCCAAATTGCCTGCAAAGATTTCCTGACACGTTCTCAGCCTGTGTGAATTGCTGCAGCTCCCCTGAAGCCTGCCGAGGTTTCTGACCCTGTGGCAGCCAATAATTTCACCCCCGGTTGTCAAAAAATACTCAATGTCCACGACAGCAAAGAATTATTAGGAGGTGAAAATTGCTTCCTTGACTTTTCCTGCTTCTCAGAGTGACAGTAAATAGCACAAGAGCCCTCTGGTAAAAAGCTCAGAAAGGCTCTGATGAAAGCACAGAAATAACAGCCAAAAATCCAGCTGCAAGGGAGAGGCCCCAGGGTGGGTCAGAGTGTCACCTCCCCCTGCCCGGGACACGGCCCGGGGTGCCGGGGGGGCTGCAGGGGGGGGACCCCGCTGGAGGGAAGGAGGGATGGGCTGGAATTGCGGCAGCTCTGCCCCTGCCCACGGAGCGCCGGGGTGGGGCTTCCCTGCGGCTCTCGGGTTATCCCGGGACACCGAGAGGAACCGGAGCTGTGCTGGGCCGGGGGAGTCCCCTCTGCTGAACTCATCCCAGACATGGAGAGTCCCGGGGCTGGAGGGGGAAAGCCGGGATGGAAATTCCACCCAGGGGGAACCGTCGGGTGGCAGAGACTGCTGAGGGATGCCCCGGGAGCCTCACCCCGGGCTGCCAGACACACAGAGCGAGTCCTGAGCCCCCAAAGGGCTCCCATGTTCTGGGGGATGCTCTGGGGCCAGAGAGTGACGATAACTCTGATGCCTCAAGTTTTATCTCTGCTGCATTCCAGGCTCTGTGCTGCCCTCAGTTCCATCTCCCCTGCATTCCAGGCTCTGTGCTGCCCTCAGCTCCATCTCCCCTGCATTCCAGGCTCTGTGCTGCCCTCAGCTCCATCTCCCCTGCATTCCAGGCTCTGTGCTGCCCTCAGCTCCATCTCCCCTGCATTCCAGGCTCTGTGCTGCCCTCAGCTCCATCT
>VZUI01033525.1:0-122771 GCA_013401135.1 Cettia cetti
AGAGGAGAGGAGAGGAGAGGAGAGGAGAGGAGAGGAGAGGAGAGGAGAGGAGAGGAACTTCATAATTTGCAAGCTCTCTGACATAATGTGAAGAATTAGAAAATAAGTGAATAGGGAAATAAAATTAGAATGCAAAGAGAGAGATGGAAGGACTAAATACCTTTTAGGAAGCATTGGAAACTGTTTTAGCCAAGACTTTATGAAGTTATGAAACCTTCTAAGAAGGTCTAGCTTTTCTGATCAGAAAAATAAATAAATATTGTGCCATTCTTTTTCAACACATTAGATAATTAAAGGAATGTTCACACCACCTTCACAGGGCTACTAATTGATGTGGTACAGATTACAGACTGAAAAGATCAAAGTACATAGATGGTAATTTATAGTTGCTCAGCTGAGTAGTGACAATTTATTCATCTTTGATGACTCCTACTTGTACAATTACATGCTCATATCCTTAACTGTGATTTGCAGTGACTGATGTAACCTTGATATTAAGCAGAATAACATGCTTCAATACAAACTCTTTTATCAAAAATGTTGCCTAGCATTTGCCTAGCAAAATGCTACCTAGGCAACACTATGCTTGTAAGGCCTTCATTTCTAGTTGAGCTATTCAGCTAAGACCAAGGTCTTCCAGATTTACTCCTTGGATGTGTCCAAACACTTAGTTATCTTGTCAAAATTGACTTGTAGGTCATGATGTGTACTAAAACACTTACAGAAGATCAAATAAATAATTTCTGGGAGATTATGACCTTCTCCTTTTCTTTATGACAAAGGAGAAGTGAAGTATGGAGGCATTTATACACATTAGTCTAGTGAAAAGTCGGTGCAGCAAAATGACCTGTCCGGAGTCAGAATTTGATGTCATGTCTCATGGAAATGGTGTCTACAAGCCTCCTGCTGTTACTGAAACCTGAACAATCATGCCATTGTCCAAACCTCTGGAATAGTGCTGCTCAGATATTTGTTCCAGTTCATGAATATAATGACATGCTGAAACAAAATGTGAAGAAATCAGGGAAAAAAAATTGCTATTCTTTAATAACAATGGAAACATTATCAAACATCTTACATATTATCTTCATAACAGGGACCGTGGGACATCAGGCTTTTCTTTTATTTCTTGCAGATTCTTTGTCTGTAGCACACCAGCAAGATAGTCTCAAATACAGACACTGGGAAAGCTGCAAACTTTTTAATTTACATGAGCTCAGTGCCATCACTTCTGAGCTTGGGAAAGCTTACTTCCTTTGCTACCTTTCTTTCCCTCATGAGAAGAATTTAATTTCTTAACTCTTTTTTCTTTAACCCTTGTTTCTGAAAAATTCCAGTTTTGCCAAGGCCACCTTTGGTACTTTAGAGATGTAAGGAAAAGAATCTTTGAGACTAAAGGTTTTCAATATATTTCTGAATGTGTGGAAGTGAAGCCATTATATCATTTTAGGACTAGAATCCATGGGATAAAAGTATCAAATATATATAAGAAATGTTTTCATATACTTTCTGTTAGGAATTTGCTCAATGAAATACAGAACAAGTTATCTTTAATGATTTGTTCACCTAGAGTGTAGGAAAAGGTTTTTTCTGTGTACTGCTGTTACAGCTGCCTGTGAACCACAACACTTACGCAGGAATTTTCCAATAAACTATGGAGATTAGTCACTGTCCGTTTCATATCACATTATATAATAAGAAACTGTACTATAATAGTTATTCTGTGTTTAATATTTGAAAATCCTAACTGGCTGTGGTCTTTAATTACTAATTAAAAGAAGGAAAAGTCACATCCAATTGAAAAAACTCACAAGAAAATGAAAGGTTGTTTGCAATATATCCTTGAATGCTTGTACTTCATTTAATTGAAAAAAGTGGCTAAAAGAGAAAGCAACAAAAAGGGAAGGAGGACTCATAAGAAGAAAGGGAAAAAAAATAAGAAAGTAGAATCATGTGTACAGGATTTATCCAGGTAGGTATACCACTCAGTGTAAGGAACGTCTATGGAAAAGGTTGGAAATACAAACGTGTGTTTCTCCAGATGCAGATAACTTTATGTAAAAAAAGGTGTTTAAAAAAATACATTGCATATATTACTCAATAAAAAAAAAAGTATTTGCTCAGAGGCTCTGGAAGCAGTACTATTTATTGGCCCACTTTACTTTGGTGCTTAAATGTCGGCATCTGTATTTGAAAATCTTTTATTTGTTGCTTAAGATTGGTCTCTTATTTATTTGGCTTTAGTTGTTGCTTCTAAATGACAGAATGAAAGGCTGAAAAATGCTTTCCACTCGATTCTGTGTTTTGCCTAGAAATTGCATTAGGCAGACATGAAAGACGGCTGAGAAGCATGGTGAAATAATTCTTGTGAGAAGAGATGAAACCTGAGAGACAAAGAATGATTGTAACTAATTAATCATAACCATCAACAACTGTAATCACAAACATCCTAATTATTTTGAACTTAACATGTCAAGTTGAATCATATAGCAGCTCTGTAGTTTTCAACATAATCTTGTTATTTTATTCTGTATGTAAATATTTCTTCTAATTCACTTTGGTCCAGTACTTCAGAATTTATGAGTGCAGAAATATTACTGAAGTTCAGGGAGGCTTTGGAACCTACTAATTTCCTTTCTTCTCAAGGCTCTGGGGAGAATTAATCATTATTGATGATATTGATGGTATGAATTGATGTTATTGAAACTAGGTGTAACAAAAGGAAAAAAATCTTCAAAGTTCTGAATTTCCTCAACCTTCCTGGAGTATCCTTCCATGCAAGGTTAGATTATAGTAAAAAAATTAGTAGCTAAACAAGACAAAACAGTGGAAGAAGCATATCAGATCATAATTTATATAAAATCTGTGTAGGATCACAAGTACTGAATATTTTAATTGAAATGTAGCATTCTCTTTTTAAAAGTATGGCACAGTAAATAGTGAAATAGTATTTTTTTGCCTATTTTGAAAAGTTTTTTAATTAACAATAATCACACAATTTGGGAAGGAAATTAAAAAGAAAAAATAATTGTACTAAATTTAATACAGGACTCTATAAGTCAATTTAGGAAATTCTTATATTAACACCTGAAATACAGTACAATATAATAATAACAAAATAATACTTATAATGCTAACAATAGTAATACGAACTGTAATTAAAAAGGAGAAAACAGGAAGAGAGAGGGGAACAAAACCCAAGAGAGACAAGAGATGCACAATGCAGTGCGCCCACTTGACTGATGCCCAGCCCGTCCCCCAGCAGCTATTGGTGCCTCCCAACCAACTCCCCTCAGTTCATACACTGAGCAGGATGCTCTGTGGTATGGACTATCCCTCTGGCCAGTTCGGGTCAGCACTCCCGGCCATGCTACCTTCCAGCTTCTTGTGCCTTCCTCACCAGCAGCAGATCATGAAGCACTCAAAATTCCTTGATTTCAGATAATCACTGCTCAGCAACAACCAGCACATCAACGTTTTGTAAGCATTATTCAAATAAATCCAAAACACAGCACTGCACCAGCTATTGAAAAGAAAATTAACTCTATAGCGGACAAAACCAGGACACTAGGATAGTTAATTATCTCTCTAATATATCATATTATGATACAATGCATTTGCCACATTTATGGATTCATGACTTCATTGTGATAGGAAATGTAGAAAGTATAAAAAAATATTTCTACTTACAAGGTAAAACAGTTAGACATAGCTATGACATGCAACTACAATGAAGAACAATAAATAGCAAGCCAGATATTTTTAATTTTTTATCATTTATAAAAATCATAAAAAGTAATATGTCATTAAGGACAGAAAAACATTCCTTTATTTGACTATTTAGCTGCCTTTCATACTGAAAATTTAGTTCAGGGCGAATGAATCAATAGTGAATATATTAAATTTTATGCTGGCACCACGATAGATAAAAAAGTCTTGTTTTTGCAAGAACAGATCCATGGGGCACCATTATTCAAAGATTTTATTTTTTTTTTCTGAGAAAAAAAATCTTGCAGTCTCTGAGAAAGATTCTGAATATTTTAGTCTAAATATAGTCTGAATATTTAGTCTAAATATCCTTTTTCTGTTTTGTACTTTTTCAGAGAGAAGTCCTCAAACATTCTCCTGAGTTCCTTGACACCTTTTGTCATCACTCCCTGAAAAAATCTGTATATAGACCCCCTTTCCTTAAAATTCTTTCATGGCTCTGCAGATGTACACAGAGAGAATGTTGCTGTCACGCAGACCTGGACCACACCATGGTTTATCTATGCTCTATTTCTGTTTTTGCACAGTAACTTTTTCTATGAGAAAAAAAAAATGACCTTTTTCACATCATGTCAGTCTGATGATCTGTAGAGGATTAAAACCTTTCTGGTAATAAACAACAACAGCAACAATGATAATAAGCATGATACATTTTAAAGCATTTGAATCTTGCCCTTATTTTGTCACCTAAAAGTCATATGGTAATGTGATTTTTGAAAGTTCAAGATGTATGCTTTTCCCATTATCAATGGGGAGATGATGTTTCTGTCATGGTAGAAATCTTTTTTCCTGAAAGTCCTATCACACTTTTTCTAGTATTTTCTAATAATTTCAGTATTAGAAGTTACTCTTAGGTCAAATGAGTGACTCTACTAATACAGCTCTAATTAATTTGGTATTCCTAAAAAAATAAGTATATGTCAATATAAATTAATCTATAGATTTCCTTGGACTTTTGGATATTCTGAGTATTGTGTTTAATTCATCCAGTGTAAAAGTTCCTTATACAATCAAGCTTGATATCTTTTCAATACCCCCTTTCATTCTTCTATAGCTTGGGCTTGTGGGTTCTTAAACAGACATTTATAATTTCCATTGTTTGGAGTGTACAGACCATGTTTTTGATTTAGGTCATAATGGGATTTTGTAAAACATGTTTTAATGGAATTCTTTTCACTGTAAATCTTACCTTTTTTAAAGAGTTACAATTCCAGCTCAAGGTCTATTTCTTAGTCCTGTCTTTCAAATCCAAGGAGAGGAAAGCTACCCTCTCTTAGTGACAATGCAATAAATAAGTTTGTCCTTGGCCTGACAGAAGAATCTTACCTTGTGTAGAGCTATTTTTACCTTACTGGAAAGATTATTGCCCTGCTTTATACTTGTCTTTAGGTATCTTCAAGATATGTCTTTAAACATTTTAATACATATCATATTATGTCCATTTTAAACTCCATAATAAATTTGCATATAAAATAGTTTAAACTTACGGAACCGAGCAGGCAGAGGACATTGTTCTGCTCCAATCTAATTTCTACTTTAAAGCTAAATTGACTGGTTTAAGTCACTGATAATGAGGTACAGAGCCCTTTACAGTTTCCATGCTAGGTTACCAAGCAATAATTGCCTACAACAAAAACAAGATCTGTTTTTCATCTTTAATTTGATCCTAATTTCATAGCAGTTTTTTGTTGACTGTTGACTAGGTCACCAAAACCTGTTGCCCCCATTAGCTGCAGCAAACTGATGAACAGAGTGAATGAGTGATTGCCCTTGCACATACCTAAAATGCAAGCTGCAGTGAAGGTGACTTGAAAGGCCATTAAGTGATAAAAACTGCTCCAGCTTTTGTAAAAGTCCTTCTGTCAATGGCAGAATGTTTCCCCTTGTATTCAAAAGTTTGTTTCGTTGTTAGACCCGCAAAGATTTTTGGTTGCTTCAACTGCCTTGAGGTTTTATTCATTTATTACCCTTCAATCCTTTCACTTTCTTCAGAAGGGTTTCCTTATCTGCTGAATCTTATTTAAACTGATAGTCTTCTTGTGGTGTCATTCTTCCACAATGCATATCAATACATAGGAATATGTGCTGACAGAAACCCATGCTTTAGCTCATTTCCAAAGCTTGGGAATAGACACTGTGGAGAGAGCTGCACTACCTGGCAGCTCCTTTGGATCAGATATATAAATGGTTTTCCCAAGTTTATAACTTCTCTGGAAGATCAAATACTACACTGAGCTAACGTAAATACACTTGCAGTTTAAATTTGACATCCAGAAAGCAGTACACCAAACCCATTGGATTTAATGTCTGCCATCATCAGTAGCTCTGGAATTTCTCTACTCTTTCCCTTTTACAGTGGACACCCTGTCTCACAGGTTGTACACTAGTGACACTAAGTAAATTTTTTTAATTGAATAATTTCTTAGCAGTGAAGGAAATTCAGTTACTCCTGCTACATGCACTCCATCTAAATGTGCTTTGTGTATTTTGCATATATAGTTAATATAAGTTACAGTAGACATGGTGGCTGCCACTTAAGTACATTTTTTTAAAGTGGTCAAAGATGTTTATGTTAAAAGAGTATGGGAGTCATGTAGCTGAACCCCAGGAACTGCTTTAAAGATAACATAGGATGTGTTATCATCTTTGCTACTAGCACTGAGATAAGAGTAAATTAACCTTTCAGGGCAAAAGATGAACACCTGTGGAGCACTAGAAGGCATTTTCTTATCAATCAACTATATGCATCATAATAAGATGAAGGACAGACTCATTCTGTGTGGGGCATTCTGACAGGGCACTTGTGTTACAGGTTTATACTGCAGCAAGAATTCTGAACTGAACGCTGGTGTCGCTGTGTGAGAGGTTGCAGTTCCCACCTCTATAGCTGACTTCTGTCTACCCCTTCTTTTATTATTTACCTCTTTTGAGTTTTAAAGTGAAATGAAAGGGGGTTGTATAAATTTTTAGTAGCTGCTTTTTTTTTTTTTTTTCCCAGTGTGGATAAATATGAAATGACTGAGATTTACAAGAAATTAATTCAATTTTCCATTATTTGATTTTTCCTTATTGTGCTTATTACTTTAATTTGGGGAAACTGCAAGCATGATCCTTCACCTTTCCTTCTTTTAAAGCTTTTCTGCATTTATTTTTTTACAGCTAAAGCACTTCTTTTGTACCTGCTAATCCTTTTCCTTCTGTATGCTAACAAGAAATCCAGTTCAGAACCAACAGATAGCCAAAAAGAGCTAAAATTCAAAGCTCTTTGATACTTTCCTCCTTTAGTTTGTAAATAAGTGTTTTGAAAAAAATAGAAACTTGAGTAATACATAGTACTTTTATTTTAAAATAAGAAAGATTTTTTTTCATTTGGTGAAAAAAAAAGTATATTTTTTCATCACAGTGTGCATTCAAAGAAGGAAATAGAAAAAAAGGTATCTAAGGTTGCACTCACTAATAGGATAATATCATTTAATGACCTGAGGACTTAACTAAGAATTTTTCGATTACTAGATTTTCTCCCATTCAAACTTTTTGTGCAGGGATGTTCCAGCCCACTATTCTCTGGACACAAAATAATAATTACTTTTATGCAGAGTATGCTGTCAGATAACATACATTAGGAGACACTTTTAAGAGAAATTGCACCAGACTGTATTATAACCCATGGCTTATTTTAAAATGCAATACAATAATTAAATTTTTAATTATCTATTGACTAGAAAAATTTTTCAAACTTTCATGATATAACCCTAACTTTAAAAAATTCTACTGGACCCTACATACCTTTTCTCAATTCAAACATGATACCTATTGTTGAAATTAAAGCATTAACTAATTTTGTCCAAAGACAGCACAAATCTAAATGTATTTAAATTTTAGACTTCTGCCTGTGCCCAAAACATAATTTAGAAATGTGGAAAAAAAAAATCAACTCAAATTACTTCTGAACTTCATTGAACTTCATTTTTATGTTCTAACAGCAAGATGTAGAATTTAAACATCTGACAGAGAAATGCCAACTGAGTGCAGTTAAGATAAGAATAATTCTGCTCCACCTGTTCAAACTGTTTGGTGATGTCTGGCTCATCCCTGTACTCCAGGCTGTGCACAGAAATTAGGAGGTATGACTACAGGTCACTGAATGCCAGTGACAGAAGTTCCCACTGGCCCAATCTATTCATATTTCTGATCCTCATTTAATGATTGCTGAAGTTTCTGTATCTTTTTCAAAGATATCTTGTTTCTGCCCTCTTCACCTTGATCCACATCAGGTAGAAATGTCGCTAGAAAACCCCTGAGAGAACAGAGATTTTAAACACCATCACTGGCTCTGAGGAGTGGGTGAAGACACCAGTCTGATGGCAGAACTGAAATCTCATTAATGCTAGAGCATAACTATTCACCCCAAATATGAATTCACATTCAGTGTTCTGTGTGGTAAATGGAATAATAGGTTCCTCTGGATAAGAGCCTTTTAATAATCACAATGAGCTCTTCACAGCAGTGCCCTACAGCTTTATTCAAAAATTTTTGCTCCAATAGGGAAATGTTTCTTGTTACCCTGATGGAGGAAAACTTTTGGAGGGAAAATATGTTTATCCATAACTGGTTTGGGCTTATAGCACCAGAGAAATCAGAAGGAAAGTATTTGAAAGAGTAAGTGTGCTATAGAGTAGATTTTGTTTCAGAACTAATGCTTTGATTTTCCTTTCTGTTATCGCCATGTTCTGTGTGTGTTGTCCAAGTGACATCTGCAATATCATCAATCTGGATGTTGGCCAAGGTTTTCCCTACAGCTGTATTTCTTCTTTTTTGTTGTTTATGAATCCCTTCTATCAAGGGATAAAATCAAGCAGGATAAAGTAAAGGGAAATAAAAGCACTATTAAATTTTTAAATGTATTTGTAAATGGCAGAGATAGATAGATAGATAGATAGATAGATAGATAGATAGATAGATAGATAGATAGATAGATAGATAGATATGTTGTCTTCCAGATTTTTCTTTTTTTTTGATACTGTATGGAAGTACACTAAAAAAGGAATAAAATGCTGATGCAACATGGAATTTTTTTTGAAATAGAAATAGATTTGTTTTTCAGGCCATCCCATTATAGATCAAGGTATGAAGAAAGGGTCAGCTTGAAAAGAGGGGATAAAATGTAAGTCATGGTAGCCACAAAATTTAAAATCTTTGGTACGTAACTAAAATGCTTTGTTCTTTTGATAGATCTGGGGAATTTCAGCGGTCGGACAAGAAGTGCTGTATCTGTACGTGAAGGTCAAGGAGTTGTTCTGATGTGCTCCCCTCCTCTTCATTCTCCAGGTACAGTAGGCTGCAGCCTGTATTCATGCTCCTCCTTTACATGAGTAATGAGTTTCCTCATTATTGGATGCCCAGGATTTTGGATACCATGTGTATTTGATTGTGGAACTTCAAAGATGAGACATCCACCATTCTTCTGACAGTTTTTGGAGTAGCAAGGGACTAATTTTAGCTCATATATTGCAAATACCAGTCAATAGCAGCAGAGTTTCTGCTACAAAATTGTCTAATTCCTGGTATAGAACTTGAATGTGACAATAGTCTCCATGCCATCAACCATGAATATGCTGCCTTGAGGTTACAGAAGATTGTTTTTAGTGTTTAGAAGCTTTCAAAAATTGCTCCAACTTCCAATGTCATGATGCTTTTTCTTTGAATACAAATTTTACTTTCTTTTCAGTAGTACAGATAAGATTTAGTTGCTTCCTTTCACTGTTTAACTTAGTTTCATAAAACTGCGTCATTACTAACTGTCAGAATTACCAAATTCCATGAAATGTCTGTGGACTCCCACATGAAAACATAGGTATTCCAGAAGGTTATTTTTCTGCTTTTCAAATTGACACTCCTGCAAAATCTGTAGACAGCTAGGTGAATCCTTATATATGCATGTCATGTAACACCTAGAGACATGATGCTAGACAGAATATCTTGTTTTTGGTAGATGCAGTATAGCCTATGTTTTTCTTCTCTAGGAAATGAGGTCTGTACTGATGGGATTTTTCTGCTTCAAATTTTGGGCCTGAAGAATAGTAGCATTGCAGAGGGAAGATCTGCAGAAAATAAAATCTCTGAGTTTCTGTTAGAGAAATGTGTTCAGTATCTATTTATACTACAAGGATTGTTATTACTGTATTACAGTTATCAATGCCATCTCTCTGCTTTTCTCTCTTCTGAGCAGATTCTCTTGTTATGGTTGCCTCTACAATCTCTGAGTTTGACACTGCAGTCTATATGATGCAATTGAGTACATGATGTTAAGGATTGATAGTGATAAGTAAACTGAGAAGGAAAAGATATAGGCAGAAAAAGTGAGCGATGGTTTCAGCAGCGCAGCTGAATTTCATTTCCCCAAACAAACTGAGAGTGAAAGGATAGATGGACACCAGTCAAGAGTGAAATTGTCACACACCTTTTCACAGCTGCCATTCCAAAAAATACACCTTTATATATCATCAAACTATTTAGAATTCCTTTCCTGAAATTATGCTTCTGAGTTTTATTTAGTCAGATTTTAACACAGTGTTCTACTGTAACACAGATGTTGCCTTTGATGGTGAAAACTAGTATCTTTCATTTTCATCACCGGGACAGCAAAACCCCTGCTGTGCAAACTACAGTGCTCAAAACCAGCATTCAGTTGTTTTAATTTATATTGTTTGAGTACCAGTAGGCTATGCCAGCAGGAAAATTACTTCCAGAAAAATATTTTTATCCTCAGTTGGCATAATTTTTTCACCATAGCTAAGCCAGAAAAGGTTCTACAGAGTAATGAAGTAATCAACAAAAGCTGAAAAATTGCATTGATATGCAGATGTAAACGCAAGCTCTTATCAAGGGAAGAGGCCTTGGCCTTCTTTCCTTTGGTTCATTACACACTGAAAGTAATCCTTTCATCCTATGGGTTGTCAAGCACTGGAACAGACTGAGGGAAGTGGTGGAGTCACAATTCCTGAAGGTATTTTAAAAGTGCGTACATGTGGCTCTTAAGGACCTGGTTTATTGATGAAACTTGTGCTGGTTTCATGCTTGGACTTAATGATCTTAGAGGTCTTTTCCAACCTAATTGATTCTGTGATTCTGTCACAGGCAATTTGCTTCCAGCTCCTTATTTGCAAAGTATGGGGGGGCAGTAAGTTCTTGTGGTACTGCAGTGGGACTGCAGGTGGTATCAGAACAATATCTCACTGGAAAGGGAAGAGCTATCTACAAAGACTTAGTAATCTTTCAAAAATCAATCATTCCCCAAAGTCCTGGCAATAAAATACAAGATACTAATGAAATCTGGCTGCCAGATCAGAGTCCATTTGTAAAAAATAATTCTGGACAAAACGTGAAATTTCAGAGGGAAGTGTATGAATTTTATTCTGAAATTAATCAAAGAATGTGAAACTTCCAGGTAAGGTCTTTTTCCAAACAGAAGTACTTCAAGGATTTGTGTGCAGGAACATCTAAAATATTTTAAAGCATTCAGTTTCTTGGTATTCCATTTTAGTTTCTGTGTTCTATTTGCAAAGATGGTATTGTCTTCTAAATAGCCCTAAGAAATTTTGAACACTAAAATTGTCCAGGAGACATACTTTCAAGTGGATCCTGAGATGTTGTAGTAGATATATCTAAGCTAAAGACTATTCAGAGCGTGTTTTCTATGTGTGAAGATCTCAAATTAACCAGACCATGAGTTATGGGAGTTTTTTTGATGATAGAGAATTTTTTGTGGATGAACACTGCGAGCTTTGCCATATTGATTTATTCACATTGATCAGCACCTTTAGAAACAATTTTCACTTACTTATCAAAGGAGATAAATCCATGATACAATATCAAGCCTGATAATTCTCCACAACCTCACAAGCAATTTGTCCTTCAACAGAATCCCATTCCTCAATCTTTGCAGTCGATAACTGCATATGAACTTGCCCAAGAACTTCAGCTTGAGCCCTTTTAGACAATGACACTATCAGCTTGGGAAAAGAAAGATGACTTAGCAAAAGAACACTGTATTAAGAGAGATATAGTTTTATTTAACATGTTTTCAAATGGAAGATAAAATAAATACTTTTGATTAAATAGCACCTACATTCCATTTTTACAGAATACAATTTTAGAAAAAATCTGAAAAGCCTTTACAAAACAGCACTGATTGAAAAAAATACTACAGCAATTTCTTTCAGCAAGATTTTAATCAGAAAGGCAGTTTCATATGCATATAGGCTTGATTTTTTGTTATTTATGCTGTGATATATTATCAAGAGGTAATGCATTAAACATACAAATACACAAAAACTTGTGATGTATTTATATTGTTCATATAGGCTTTCATTACATTGTTGTCCAAATATTTTACAGGGAAAACAAGGGGGAATGTGGGATGGTAAGCACACCTAAAATAGATTCTGAATATTGCAGTGCAGATTCAGATGACAGAATTATCTCTTTAGTTTAATAAATGAGGTTTTTTAATTATTGTCATGTTTCCTGAGAAATAGTGAGGCAACAAACTGAGGGAGCTTTTTGGAGAGACATTATCCACTCCTTCAAAATGGTGAAGGAAAATATATTCAGTGAATGGGTGTTTCTGCCAATTCCTTATGTCAAACAGCCACCAAGAGATTGTCACCTCCTGCTTTTTCTGGACCATTGCTCATAAAATATGCTGCCTCTAACTTCCTTGGGAGTCCTGTATCATTTTCATGTGCCTACTCCAGAAGCTTTCCCACTGGCATTGCTTTTGTTGCTAATCCTTAACTTGTCCCCTGTGAAATATCTTAAATGTGGATAACTTGATCATTCATAAACATAACACTTTACCTTTTCTTTTATAAACACAGTATCTGATTCTTTCCAGTTTTTTCTTTTCTCCAAGATGGTTTCCTAGGCAGTTAACTCTTAGTTGTTCTTGCTAAGCAAGGGTTACATTAATTACTGACTGCTTAAATAATAAGCTTTGTTTGATGTTTCCAATTTAAAATGCCTTCACTGTTTTCTTTCCATAAACAGGATTATGGTTTTTCATTGTGGTATTCTAAAGCATGTAAATATAGGGTTTTATTCAGTCATTTAATCATCTTAATTACAAGGTTTTCCATAGCAAGATTAAAAATGAATGGAAGTTTTCATCCAGATTTACATGTTTCCCTCAGAATTAATACTTTCAGCTGAGCTTTTTAAGGCTTTTATTCAAGGCTTTCAGTATGAGCTTAATGGAGAAAGACGATTCCCATTGTTAGAATGAGTACAGCTCTGCTGCACACAGGGGAAGGCAGATGTGTGCTCCATCCTGCCTCAGAGGGATGCTGCCGTCTGGAGGGAGCTCTGCTACATAATCTGTCTGCAGCATGTAGCATCTGTACAGATGTTAAACTACAACTTTCTTTATCTCTGTCTAAAGGGCAAAGCTGATCTTAAAAAGTTTGGAAACTGTGCTGTAAGTTGCAAGTTTTAGATCTCCCCTTTACTGTTATAAAACTACTCTTCATGAGAAATGTTTCATCAAAAATAATTAATGCCAGTGCCATGGGCATCACAGTCCTTCCCATACATGTCTGGATGTCTGCATACTGTGAAGCTAAACAGACAAGATGCTAAAAAATTCCTACTACTGTGGACCAGAAAATTTTATCCTGTTCTTCTATTACCTACACTGTTGTCTTGGTCCTCATATTAATTGGAGAAACTCACACAAAATAAAGTTTCTTTAAGTCATTCTAAGCTCCTATTTGTGTGTACTTTAGACATACTCAGAAATCCACTTTGGAAGTAAACACAAACCTATTACTTCTTATTGTTCAGGGTCTGCTAAAAGAATCTGAAAGCTGAATTTGCATTAAAACTGCAGCTTTGGACTGCAGCTTCACTACTAGTTGGAAACCAAGTCCAACTGAAGTGCAATATAGCCTCCCCTGTTTTGAAAACTGCACAAATTATATATAAAAATAATAAGAAAGACTCTAAATCATCTCATTCAGGTAGAAAATAGACTTCTCCAGGCAAAATCAGTTATGATAACAAGTTGGCTATATTTGGGCTGGACTGCTCTCAGTGTGCTCATTAGAATGCTTACAGGTGATTGGCTCAGGTATCTACATGGAGGACATAGCAAATTCTGTTCTGAAGGGGTCCATGCACGCCCTGGATCTCAATTTGCTAAGTTGGCTTTGGGAATATACCGTTCTCAGAGGTCTGTATATATGTAGCCGAAGATCACAAGGTTCTTTTAGGGCGGTGGATTAAATCCCAGGATCCCAACACCCAACAACGGCACTCCAGTCCACAACATCAGAGAATTTCTGTCCTATATGTAGATCTAGCTTTTACCAGTTTCTTCCAAATCACAGGAAGCCTTCAATATCTTAGATTTTTGATGCTCCAGCCCTCTCCAGGCCTGAGTGGATGCACTTCATCCTATTAACCTATCAATACAGGTGAGATTTCTTCCTGACCATGGCTTATACTGTATTAAAAAATATTACTTATTAAGCAGTAAAGTAACATCCAGGTTCTATTATATTTTTGTTCAAATCTGAATTTTCAAATCAACTGTAGCATAGAAGGTTAAATTATTTGTTTCCAGGAGAGGCCAATAAGTTGGTGAAAGTGATATCTCTCCTTTTGCCTTGAGATCAAGGCAGAATAGTTTTGCCAGTACCTATCAAAGCGCTGGTCACTCACAGTGTACCAAAAGAGCTGGACAGATCATGCCTCTAACCCTAACTCTCCCACAAGCTAAACAGAACTTGTTGATCATTCAGTACCTTCTCTTAGTTTGTAGAGGTCAAGATGTAGGAAGCTGGTGATGGCAAGCAGAACATTTCACATTCACTGTAAACAATCATCATCTCTTCCTAACTGCTAGACTTGCTGAGAAGGTAGAGCTGCCCAGTGGTTCAGGATACTTCCTCTTCTAATAATAAAAGTGATGTTGAGAGGAGCATTGATGTTTGGGGGTTGGGGGCTTGTTGTTGTTATTGTTTTTTTTTTCCTTAAGTCTTATATTCTTGTTATAATGGAAGCCAAATTCTAGTATCCTAGACTTCACCAGCCGTTGACCTGTACTAAGGGGATCTATACAGACACTATAGAATATTCAGCTCAGCTTTGTTTTCCTCATAATTTCATGCCATAGTTTGTTCTTCACTCGTTTTAATTCCTAGTAGGAATATGATGCCAGGTATCAGAAATAGGCCATTTAAGTAACAGTGATAGAATATAATTGCTTACTGCACAGGAGGGAAAGGTTTATTTAATAAACACTTCTTATGTCACATATAAAATACAAGACAACTTTCCTATCTCTACTTTGCCTGTCTATAACTTATAAATTATCTACACAGAAAGTTTTCAAACCTCTGTTTGAGAGCCACATGTATCAAAAAAATGAGTCAGATATCATAAATTGAATTCCTGCATTTCCCTATTAGACTTTATTAGAGCTTTGTGATGATTTGTCTTCTATAGGTAACTAGAATAAACTTTAAATTTTGCTTTTCAATAATGGGAAAATAAAAAGCATTAGAAGACAGGTTCAGAATCCCTTAAACTTTATATTCCTGTCCTAATTCTGTGTTAATTTCATAGGGTCATCTTATCCCTTGATGCATCACAGTTTTGCTTGGAAGAATCATGATGTTTCACTCTTGCATCATCTATTTTGTCCCTTTTACTAGGCTTCTTTTGAAACTTTCATGCCTAATAATGTTAATTTTCATGGGTGTTATCATTAAAGAGAATGTCCATGGCCCCTGACATTGCTCAACATAGGAATCTGTGTTCTTTATTTGTGCAACTGATTGATGACTATGCCTGTAGTTTTCATTACGGTATGAAAAAATGCAATTAACTTTTTTTCTTCTGTAGTCTTTTCATTACTCAATACATGACCAGTAATTTTGCTGCTGACTTCCCTGAAGCACATTTTAAGGTTTCCTTCCTCAATCTTGTTGAAGGCATTCATCTGAGGATATGAAATTAAAGAGTTTGAGAATTACAGAATTTTCTGTAGAGTAGCATTTTAACAAGCTGTATTTGCCAGAGTGGAGTTACTCCCTGTGTGTTGGCAATGTGTTATTATTGCATTTTAATTGCATTTTAATGATTGCATGTGCCCCAAATTCTAGACAATGTCTGTATAGTAGGTGCACTGATAAATAAGTCCAAATTTTCTCCTACTTTTTTGTTTGGTTTGGTTGGGTTTCTTGTGTTGACATTGTTGGGGTTTTGGTGGGGTTTTCTGGGTTTTGGATTTTTTTATTTGGTTGGTTTGTTGTTTTTTTTGGGTTTTGGGAATTTTTTTGTAAGTTGAAAACTAATAAATGAACAAAAATATTTCTGCTCCAACTGCAGTAAATTCTCCCAAGGAACTTCTAAGTACTAAAAAAAAAATCAGCATAAAATTTTCCAAATATTACCATTATTGAAAAATCTTCCCCACCCTCTCCAAAATCTTAGTAATTCCTTCAAATAATACAGTAATTTACACTAGAAACTGCAAGTTATATGTCCTTACACCCACTGGAACACTCACTAGAGCTGTTTGTCCCCTCAGGGACTATGAAAATGTAGTGAGAAGAAGATGGTCGACCTTGCCCAATTAAGGCAGCACACAACAATGGGTGATGGGGGCAGCCCTGACAGGGCTCTGCTTAAGGGATGCGAGCTGTAGTTTCACAGTCACAGTAGTGTCTGCAAATATTACCCCAGCTGACAGCTCAGGAGAAACAAAGTGAAAGGAGATATCAAAAAAAGAGGAAACATGAGAGATTAATTAATTTTAAAAATATGTGGAGTGAGTTGGCCCTCAGGCTCATGCACTATTGCCTCTCAGGCACCGGCTGTACGTGACTATTTGTCTACAGTTTGACAAATAGGAAAACGATGAAAACTTTCTGTAGAGGGCAAACACCTCTTTCCTCAAGACAAGTTACTAGTCTGTTACTGATATGTCCCAACAAATTATACATAACTACCTCTTAGTTTAGGGGTTAAACCAGACAGCATTGTCCTGACAGGTTTAACAGAAATGGATGCTCCTGGTATCACAACCACTTTTCTGCAGCTAGTGTTGAAAAGACACCAATTAAAATGTTACACAAATGCTTTTTTGTGGCAAGGTTTCATAGATTTAAGACTGATGTAACATATAGCATTACCATCTCAGAAGTGCAGGGCTCTCCCAGAACTGACCTTTCCATTAGAATCCATTTGCTGTTTAGAGCCAATGTTTTACTAAGCTGATGCCTGGAAAAATACCATTTCACAAACCTGTCAGTTAGTTAAATGTCAGAAAGCCCATTTTGTTTAAGGTAGAAAACTCCTAATTAATCCTAATTACCTCTCCATATCACAGAAAATAATAGAGTGAGAATGCACACGTTAATCTATCTAAGGAGAAGAAGCCAGAAATACAATGCTGATCAGACAACTGAAACAAGAGGAAACAGAAAAAAGAGAAAGAAATGAGAAATTATGTATTTCTAAGGCTCTGGATTCTAGGTTGGTTTTGTTGGTTTTTGTTTTTTTTATCTCCATGACCTTTGTGATGAAATCTTAAAGGATGTTAAAAAAAAGGATGAAAACAGGGGGCTTTTCAGAAAATGCATTTCTTCCCACACTAGGCATGATTATCTGAATTCAATGCTGCTTCTGGTAGAGATGACAACTGTAATTGTTAGGAGAACAGTTTTGATTCAGAAGCAGAAGGCTTTGGACAGAACTGATCTGAGTTCTGTCAGATTCCAGTAATAAGTTTCCTTATATAATAAAGTCAGTTATTCCTTATTCTGTAAGTATGAAAGTGAATTTACAACTATTTGAGGTGGTACAAAGCCTAATGAGAAATAGATTTTCATAAAGCCTGATTCATTCAGTTCAGGAAGATTGTTCAAAATAAATTAAGTGGTATGAAAATAATTGTGGTTGGGATACTTAGTTGGCATTTTCCTTTTTCAAAGGGGAAATTAGAGATTGTTTAGAAATATATACATATATATATACATATATATGGATGTATTATGGGTTCTTTTCCTATCCAATACAATTATAACTGCCATGTAGGTAGCTATAATTTAACATTAAATATGTTAAAGGTGATTGCTTGGATTTTTCCGGGAGAAAATTACTATAAGGTATGAGGTATAAGCATAATATCATAAGTGTTCAGACAGCAACCTGACTATAGCCAGATCTGAATCACTGAGGAGCAGCACATGTACATTCCATATCTTCTGACAACAGAATATGTTTTCCAGAGCAACAATAGTGAAAAAGTGACTTTTTATGACCAAAATGACAAGTTTTTAACAAAGAAATAATTAATACAACACTTAATTCTGATTATTTGATTGCCTACTTGTATCTCCCATGTTCTTATGCTCTGTTTAAATACTGTTAAAATCATTGTGATGACTTCTCTAGCCAGTTGATACAGTTCCTGTTGTTTTGATGTTGCTGGCCCAGAGTGGAGAATCTGCAACCAGAAAATTTCACTTCATTTATTGGTTTATTGAAGCATTAATTTGCATACTATTTTCCTCTTTCAGTAAGTGAGAAAATGCTCTATAGGAGACTGCAGGGATAAAAATTCAGAAGTAGGAAGGGAGAAAGGAAAGAAGGGTTTAGGTAATACTGATAAAGGATTTGTCAGCTTGGTTTTTCCTGCAGAACCACAAAGTCCTTTAGGAGTTTAGCAAGATAGTTTCAATCTTGAGTCTGTTTTCAGGTCTACCAAATGCAAGAAGAAAGAAGCACTACCTATTTTACAGAGGATAACAGCAGATGATCGATGAAGAAAACATCAAAGACTAAAATTGAACTGATTAAAATCCTAATCTTGTTACTTTACATGATCCAGAACTTTTGTTGCCTAGGATTGAATCTTCATTCTTTTTTGTAAGTTTAATTAGTATATCTGGTGAGTACATCCAATGGAAGAAGTGTTGTCCTGGTAACTCACCCTTGGACCTTCACCATTGGGGTTCTTAGTCCTAAATCGTGTTATGTCTCCCAAGTGCTGGTGCAAAACAGGATGTTCTTATTGGAAATCCTTTTCCTTGAAAATAAAACCAAATGGAATTTCAAGAGTGATAAAATGTGTGAGAAAGGGTAACTACCATTCTAAAGTGTAAGGAAGTGCTACAACCTATGAAGCTAAAAATCTTCAGGCATCATATCAAAATTCTTTCCTATTCCTAAATGAAAATGGATTTCCAAAAGCAGAATAAGACTTCTGAAAACTATGCACATAGTCAGCAGAAGAGAGTGAAGGATGGCTGGCTGTTTACATTATTTTACATTGATTTTATTATTTCCTTTAGAATAAACAAAAAGACCAGGAGAGTTGGACAAATACCTGCTTCCATGTGATATGTATGTGTAATGGGACACAGCATATGTATATATAATATTTCACTTTGACTGCTATTGCTAAGAGTTTGAGGAGGGGATTTTTTTAGCCTAGACTAGTATCCTGGGATACTAGTCTAGACTAAAAATAAGACAACAAAAGGCTACATTTTATGTCTCAATAACAGTTATGTGACAAGTAGAAGATGGGCGGTAGCAGTTCACTGGGTTTCCAGCAGTGCAGAACAGTGTGCGCAGGAATGCAACAGTGTAAAGTCTGTATGTGGAAAGGGGTAGGAGTTACATTTTCAAAATTGCTACACTTTAAATGATTTATTGTTGTTGATGTTATTTGTGGTGATTTATTTGTACAACGTGGTCAACAACAATATCAGCATTCTGGGGCAATTTGCTAATGTGACATGTTTCTTCCTCTCCGTCTGCAGTTTATTTTTTAATTAAGGTAGAAAAAATCATCTGTCAACATCAATCTTAGTATGTAAAAATTTTATTTTGTGGACTATAAAATTAGTTTGATGCTATTCTCTGAGGCATATGTTCACCAGTTCCATTATGTTCAGAAAAATGTAATGGTCAATCCATTCCTTGATACATTTAAGTCTAGAAAATACACCAAGAAGGAGCTGAGCACTAGACCTTTAACATCTGGGGGATTATGAGATTTATACTGCTATTTTGTTGTTTGGAGATTTTTTACATATTTGAAAATCATATTCAGAGGGAGGATGAGAGAGTAGCTACCTGTATCCAATGTTCTTCCACAAACATCCTAAAAATTCATTGGCAGTAAGGCTTTGTGTATGTGTTTTGGCATTTCTCATAGATGTAAAAAATGCTGGTGAGGAGAGGAACAAATAATTCAAAATTAAAAGAATTATGTATTAGTGGAGATATCCATTTGATTCAGGATTCCTGAAAAATCGCTTCCTTCCATCTTCTTTGGTTTTCTCAAATATAAGTGAAAATAATGGTACTGCCTTCATTTGAGACCTTAGGATAATAAATACTATGGAACCAAAGAAGCAGGCCCAAGAAAGATTCATCAATCATATTGAGTGATGCCCACGGTGGAATTCACCAAACACTGACCTACAGGTAGACCCAGTAAAAGTGTTTATAGCTATATTAAAACATCTTATATCATGAGAATATAAAGCAGAGAGGCAGTGGGCTGTGTCTTAAGTTCAGTGTGCACAGTCACACAAGGGTAGCTCTACAGACTTCAAGTACCCAGGTTTCGAGAGTGCAGTTCCTATGACAACAACTACATGTAAAGACTGGTGAATTCTGCTAAAAAAGTATAGTTTTAAAATATAAAACTATAAAAAAGTTTTGAAGTATAAACTAGACCTCTAGTTACCTTTTATTTTCATTTCTATTCCCAGAAGCCTGGATTTAAATCTTGTTAAAGAAATCTTTCTGCTACAATTAATTCTTCCTAGCATTAGGAATCAAGGTGACTGAGGTGTAAAGGGACAAACTGAAATTGCTTGCTTTCTTGTAAATACAAGAAAATGAACTGAAACATATATATAAATTCCTTGAGAGACTGATACTATTATAAATGAAGTACTAGTGAGTATTTGTAACCAAATCACAGAATTTGCTTGACAGAGTTTCTTCTGCTGAATAAGGAAAGTTACACATTTTACATCTCTCATCTGAAAAGGAGTAAGACAGAACAATATTCTATAAATTTGGATGGTCATCATCCAAACATTACTTCTGTATTTTTGTTTTGAAAAATTTCCTAGCTATACCTTCAAAGTACATTATCTATCAGCATCATTTTAGTAGTCATAAAATGAATTCTCCATGCAAAGCAATCGTCCCCTTGAGTGCAGGACTCTGAGTTCATTACAAGTTACAAAACTCTGGAGCAGGATTTTTCATTGTACTCACCACTGATTCAAACTTAGAAAAGAAGCAGAGTATGCTGAAGTAAATATCATCAGTGCCATTAAATTGTAGAGAAAATCAAGTGTCATAGCATGATCAGAGAACATAAGAAACATAAAGTGTAAATGAAAAAAAAAAAAAAGGAAAAGAAAACCCTTAAAATTCTGTTAACTATTTTGCCAGAGAAAATAATTTCCCCATGTATTCTAAACAGTGATGTTTTCCTAGCCATTAAGCAACATACTCATTATTTTCCAGTGCCACACTTTTCATATGAATGTAATAGTTAAGCATTACCACAGAACTCTTGTTCATTCAAATTATTAAGAAATAATCAACTTGTATTGTAGAGTCAACACATTTCCATCATTAAGAAGGTTCTAATAATAATAATTTATCCAAATCAGAGTTTATCAGGGATTTGTTCTGCATTTTTGCCCTTGCCAAATCTTGTATTTCCTGTAGATCTGTGATTACAACTGAATAGGTTTCTTTTAATTCTTAAAATGGTCAGCAGTAGAGGACAAAGAATTCCATATCTGGTCCTCTTGAGCATGCCTTGCAGTCAGCTTTTATTCCCTTCAATGCACGGTAAGTTAATTTTGAGGTTATTCTAAATATTTTAGTGAACATGTTCTTTTATAAAACATGAATTTGAATTCTAGACACATTACAGAAAATTTGCTCTCTTGGTCAATACAAAGAATTATAAAAATAAGTTAGTTTGACTAGATACACTTTTTCCAATATTGTTAGTTATATCTCACTTTTTAAACTGGATATTAATCAAGTCTCATATCACCCATTGAACTACTTCATCTAAGACTGAAACCGATTTGTAAAGTATTTGCAATATTTGTAAAGATGTACATGTTCTTGATTACCCTTTCTAATGATAGACAAAATTTAAGTCTAATTATTGTCTTTGGAAATTACTAATCATAGAATAATTTAGATTGGAAAAGACCCTTAAGATCATTGAATCCAGCAACCCTAAAGTGCCATAGCTTTATGTCTTTTAAATACCTGCAGGATTTGTGATTTCACTGCTTCTCTGGAAAGCTTGTTCCAATGTTCCTGAACCTTTTGGTGAAGATTTTCTAATCTCCAATTCAAACTTCCCCTGGCACAACCTGAGGCCATTTCTTCTTATCCTTTCAGTTATTGCTTGAGGGAAAAGACTGAACCCTACATGGCTACAATCTCCTTCCAGGTGGTTTTAGAGACCGAGACCTCCCCAAGCCTCTGTTCCTCCAGGCTAAACAACCCCAGGTTCCTCACAGGATTTCTGTTCAAGACCCTTCCCCAGCCCCGTTGCCCTTCTCTGGACACGCTCCAGCCCCTCAATGTCTCTCTTGCAGTGAGGGGCCCAGAACTGAACACAGGATTTGAGGTGTGGCCTCAGCAGGGCCCAGTACAGGGGGACGGTCACTGCCCTGCTCCTGCTGGCTGTGGATGTTTCAGTAGTTTCTGATTCTCTACTATCAATTATTTACATCATTTAACTTTATCGCTCTTTAACACCTAATTTTTTTCTACTTTGTGTAGCAGATAACAGTATTCAGTAGCATTTGTATTACCTGGTGTGTTATAAATCATAGAACATCAATTTATATGGTGCATTCAAGAATTTTCTACATAAGTACTGATTTCCATTCCTACCTAAAAATAGATGAATATAAATAACAGAGTTGTAGTGTAAAATCTCTTAATTACTTTAAAAAAAAATTAAATTTTCTGTCTAGTTTTTTTTTGCCTTGTTGTCAGAACTTTCTCTTGTCAGGGTTTGTCTTCCATAAAAAATTCTTTCAAATATTATCACAAATTTATTTGTTTCTCCCATCAGCTTTTTTTTCCATAAATTTCTGTTGTCTAAACATCTTCTTTATTTACACAAAAGAACAATATATATTTATAAAATGGCCTTAATGTATGTCTAAGCATTACATGAAAAGGTTACTGAGCATATATATCAAATTAAATTTTGTTCTTTTGAAAATGTGAGTGACCTAGAGTAAAGAAAATCATATTTAGCATTTAAGAATGACTCCTGTAAGAGGTTACAATTACTGCAGAGCACAGAATGAAAATCAAAAATTATCAGTGCATTGGAGAAATTATTTGCAAGGAATAACACTAGATTCAGCAAAATTCAGGTTACTGTACGTATTAAAGATCAAATATATAAATAGAATGAAAAAGGAATGAGTCATTAAACAGCATTTTTCCTTAGAAAAATGCAATTACAAAAAATTACAGAATACTTAGTAGAATGGATAATTCAGTAATAGAATTCTAGGACATCCTAGGAGAACTGCTATCTGTGTAGTACGAGTGACTTGTTACACTGTTCAATAGTGTTGATGTCCAGCTTTGGGTCCTGCATCATAAGATGTAGAAAAGCAGTAGAGATTAAAATAATGAAAGTAAGCAAAGGATTAAAAATCAGGACTTCTGAAGAAAAGTTGAAGAGATTTGGCTGATTCAGCCTTGCAAACAAAAGCTTGATATGCACAAGGTAATGGTATGCCAATGTAGCTGTAAAATTTTGTTATTGCTTTAAAGTATTGTGTTTTTAATACTTCCAATATCATTTTTGGTATAGATAAGCAGTATTAAAAAATTAAGGAAAACTGTCAATTGTCCAAGCAAATAACTACGTTATTGTGAAGATCTAAATTTAGGAATATAAATAACTGGGTATTCTTTAAGAGTGGTCTGAGAATTTTTGGTCTTGCCTGAGGGCTAAAGAAGGTCCTGAATAATGTGTGGTTTGGATAACAGCATTTTGACACATTCTGGAACAGCTTCTTTTTTATTATGAAAACCATAGCAATGGAAATCAAATACACATGATAATCCAATACTTTTTCAAAGCTGTAGTTTTTGTTATGTGCTATGGGGTCTCTTTAAAGAGTGCATGTATGAGAAATACGTTTCATCAGTCTTTATATGCTTCAATGATTGGCTACATTTCATACATACTAAAGTACAAATGGGACTGCATTGACTGCCTATGCAATATAACATATAATCTAATAACAATATAATATTTACATCCTCCAGAACAAGATGAATCCTGACAGTACGTTTACCTTTTCTAGAATATTTTTAGTAATTATCTGGGTGAGTGGGTATAAGAGAGAAAATCTTTGGAGATTTATCACTGAAATTGAATCTGAAGAAGGACAAATATGTGATTGGTAGAATTGTTTTAGATAAGTGAGCAGTAGATACAGAGCCCACAGAGAAGGATATAAGCAATTTCATTGCTAACTGATAAATCGACAATATCTGTTTGCTCTATGTGGGTGTGTTACAATGCAACAAATAAATTCTGTTCATTAACTATTTTCTTGGAGGATTAATGAGCACTGATAATAAACCATAGCAGCACAAAAAATACACCACTATTATTTATCTGGTCACGGTGGGAGGCTGGAGGAACAACCCATTGTTATCATTCATTTCAACTAAAAAGAAGCCTCTTTCCCTCTTGATGTGAAGTGTTCCCCATCATTAGAGGGCACTGCATATTGCACCCTTATTCTGTGGATAGATAGGGTATAGAATATCCAAAAATGTGAGGAAAATGTTTGAAGTTGCGTTTAGTATAAAATGAGGTTTTATATTTTCAGAAGGGGAGATGTAGACCTCTATTTTTTTCCTTACAGTTTATTTCATTTAAACAGGATAGTTCTAAACACTAAAGCAAAGCCATCTTGCAAATGGTTTATTGCTATGTGTAGTAAATTCAGCCTGTAATCTTGAGTGTACTTTTTGGTCTTTTACTTATTGTTTAAAAAATATCAATAAAAAATTCTTTAGATTTGCAAAAACTCCCAGATTTTCTCAGATTTTGGCTGTCATCAGGCATCAGTACCATTTATTCATCAAGTACTGCCATCTTGTGGAAATAGAGTAATCAAAGCAAATCCTAAATGGAGGAAGAGAAATCTATTTTTCCAACAGGATCTCCTACTGCATCATGAAAAGAAGACTAGAACTGGAATTATTTCTTTCTAACTCCACAGAAGTGCAGTTATGGGAAGGGTGTTTTTATGCTCTGCTCTTGAATAGGCAAAATTTAGCAATGATATGGACACTTAGGTTTTCAGTGACCTTAACAGAGTTCACATGACAACCTTCTTGTTATGTCTTCATTTGCACCGAAAATACCGCTTAGCTAACAGGACTGTGGGAAAGGCTGTCCAGAAACCTCATGCTAAAAAGATGAATGGAGAAATTTCTTAAGAGAAGAACCCTGAAGCAAATCTAGGAAACATTCAGGCAGTAACAAACACAGGAGTGAATATTTGGTGTTATCTGAATGCTTCAGCACAGCTCTCTTTACAATACTTCAGGCATTATTTCATACTGACCCACTATGACACAAAGACTTTTGTATTACCATAGTGCTGACATTTTCTGCATCACAATATCTCCAAAAGCACTAAGAAAAACGCTGATATGTCAGTATTCCAGCTTCATCCGTTATGGGAAGTACATCACATTGTGACAGTTTAGGAATTAGTGTTGTTTAACAGAGAAAACAGAACAACAAAAATATTTTAAGAAATTATAATAAGCAAAATTTCACACATTAAATTCATTCTGTCAGGAAATAGATGAACTCTTCTTACTACTTCATCACCAAATGACCCAGATTTTCACCTATATAGCCTGGTAAAATGTGCTTAATAAAATAGAGAAACAAATTCGACATTAGGAAGGCTTTCCAAATCATCACCAGAAAAAAAGATAAGTATTTCCTTAGAGACATCCTTCTGTAAACAAGGTTTGTTATTCATAAAAGGAACTAGCAGTTTTGCAGTTACCAAAATGACTTATATCATTTTTATACCAAGATTTAATATATAAGAGAATTTAGCATCAGAAGAGTTTTTCAGCCCGTGACACAAATTTCAATTTACAACTGTTTTATAATACATGATTTCTCCATCTTTTTTATTCTCTGTTTCTGTTTGTGTTGATGCAGAGTATCTGTGGAAAATTTTCTTGTGTGTTGGCACTCAACTATAATTTCCAGGAAGGGCTCTGCATCCTCTTTGTCATTTTGCCATCGATGTCACATTAAAAATAAAATAGATGGGCATAAAAATAAAAAAATATATACTCAGCACACATTCTTTATAAACTCTAAACTTCTGCATACTGCAGTATTTAGTTTTCTCTTTTGTCTTAAACTTATTTTTTTTTCCCCTATTGAAAGCAAGTTGTATGCAAAATGGAAAAACCGCTAAGTTTTTTCTCAAAAGAAGATGATTTCATAAGGTCCATATCTAAAGTAATTACTTTCTGATTTCAATGTTCTGGTTTGATTTATTTAGATTTTGGTAGCACTGACTTTTAGCTTAAAAATTTCTTGAAGGTCATTGTTTATCTGCTAGGCTTGAGATTCATCTCTGGGGTTCAATATCATTTTAAAAAATAATACAATTACAGTTTTATTTGTGCTTAGCCAAATGACACTGGTTTTAAACACTTTTAACATAAACCATTATAGGAAAATTCAGGCTTGAAGTTCAGTAAAAACTGCAGTGAACTGTATACAAATAGACCTGGTGTCATCCGTTTGGTCTTAAGCATCTTGTTCTGAAATCATGGAAGTTCACTCAACAGTTTACTATTTTCTAAGGGTAGGATTTCAGATAATATTTAAATGTCTTTCTTCTTGTAGTTTACATGTGCTGAACTCCTGTGGGACTTGTTACATGTAACTGCATCCACTGTTTCAGAATATTTTACTGTGCATGTAAATCAAATTAAATTTTATTCTTTTAAAAATGTAAGTGACCTGGAGTAAAGAAAAGCATATTTAGCATTTAAGAATGACTCCTGCAGGAGGTTACAGTTACTGCAGAACACAGAATGTGCACGTACTGTAGATTACACACTTGTCTACATAGAGACAGCTGAGTTTTAAATGTTGATTCTCCATTATTGTCTTTTTATTAGTTTTGGGGGTTTTTTTAATATGACATCACAATCATTTGGATGTTGGCTTATGCTTAATACTTCCAGCAGAAAAACAGACCAGAAAAACAAAACAAACCCCCAGGTTTTGTATTTGGCCAGCTTTTGCTAGCAATTGTGTTTTTACGAACTCTAACTTGTATTTTGCTGGCATACAAAGTAAAAACAGTCAGAGTCCAAGAATGTGAACGCAGATGCATGTTTCATCCTCTTCTAGGGCTGCAAATTTAGAAGTGTGAGGTATTTGCACAATGGATCAATGTCAAGGTACACCCATTTTGTCTTAATTGCAGTCATTCTGTGAACACCCTTTTGTAAAATCACTTCTGCAAGATCATCCATCTATTTCTGTCAGCTAAAAACAGTGGTGTCCCCAGATCCCAAGCCAGCTGTGGTTGTTTTTGACTGTTCTGCAACATTTTCCTGAAATATTTCCACTTAAACCTATGTACATGACCCTCAAAATTTTGCTTAAGAATCTGCTGAACACATTAACGAGGTCTAACAGGAGAAGAATATTCATGAAGTATCTAAGGGGCTTTTCACCTGCAAAGGAGATCAAGAATGCCAGATTAATTCCAGATCTGAGCATTCAGACTCGTTCTTCAGGTACTTTAAAGTGTATTCCTGGGGTTTTGCTTTTTAGAAATGAAAATAGGAGCAATTCTTTCAATGCCAATGGGCTGACAAGAATCAAGAAGTAAACCTCTAATACTTTTTTTCTGGACTTAAGAGTTTGGGCTCCTGGCTGAAATATAGATGCTCTAGGTGTGCACAAAAGAAAAAAAAAAAAAAGAAAAAAAAAAGAAAAAAAAAAAGGCATTAACCACATCTTTATAGCATAAATACTTTGAGTTTCAGATTTGGTAGGAGTTCCATTACTTTTTTTTTTTTTTTTCCACAGTACCCTATACCAGTACACATTCATCCATCACACCATTTTTAACAGCAAAAATAATTAAGAAAGTGACAAAATGACAGTATCCCCCTGGATTCAGCACCGGCAAAGTCTAAGTATTTTATTTCCTCAGAGGCACAAAAATTTATTGCCTGAAATCTGTTCCTTAGTATTAATTCTAATTAATAAATGAATAATTAATTATAAGTGGTTTTAGGCTACAAATGGAGAAAATTCTCTTCTGTGTGAACTGCCAATGAACCCACGCTGATGACTGCTTTGCATTTGGCTTGAAATACTTTTAAACCAGAGCAATTAGTGAGACTGATTGCTTTCCATTTGAATTGGTAACAGGTCTTCAGTTAAAGCCTATGTATTTTCTTTGAACTTGTGTATTAATCATCACTTTGTAGAATTTTATACTGACATGAATCATTTTTTTGCCAGATAAAACAATATGGCAAGATGTGGCAATAAAATTTTCAGACATATTTGGGGCATAATTAGTATTTTACCTGTAACATAACAGAAGAGGATGGAAAATCTGAACACTCAGAGAACTATCTGAGAGCCCTTAAATCCTTAGAGTCCTATGTAGCCACCACAATTGCTAATAAATCTAAAAAAGATGTGTGCAGTTCAATTCCCCATTTTGAGATTTCAAGGCAGTCTTCCCCTCCTGTTAGCTAAGTATGTTCAGTCCTTTAACATAGCATTTTTATATTGAAATCATCAGGTTTTTAGAAGAAAATTTTCATCTGATTTCAAAACTAGAGTAATTTCCTAAAAATTGATTCAGAATATACTGCATCTTTCTAAAATTTTATGCACTGTTTGCTGATATTGGTTGAAAAAGCAGTCATTGTGCTTCTCTGCTCCTTTCAGGGGACAGTACAACATAAGGACAGAAAGAACAAATCAGCTGGAATTTCTAATGCTCTCTGTACTGTTATACTCCAAGTGCATACCTTGCTAGGATGCAATATGTTTCATATTTCTTGTATTAAGAACAGCTGTACCAGTTCCTCTCCTATCATTAGAGGAAAAGCACATAGCAAAATTTAGATTTTGAGGTGTTTCCTCTCACCTGTTTGACCCTTTTGTATTCAAGCTAACTTTATATTAAGAAAACTTTTTGACTTGGGGATGGAAGTATGAGAGAACCAGACTTGAAATTACTGTCTTTCTGTTGCTGCTGAAGCTCAGTAGTGACACAAGGAATTTCAGTCCAAAAGCTTGGAATACGTTATACCAGTGGAGCAGTTTGCATTTTGGAGCAGTAGAGGGGACTTTACACTCCTGGACTAGCTTTGGCTTATCTAATTTTGAGGCCAGGTTTTTAAATGCTATATAGGGGGGAGATTACAGAACAAATAACCTTACAGCAAATGTTCCAGTTTAAGTAGTGAACAATATTTTTTTTTTAAGTATGAAGAAAGACTGAAACAGTGGAAGATAAGTTCAAAACGAGAACAATGTGTAAAGAAGTATACATAGGGTTAAGGCATTAACGTCTGAGTTGGTGAAGCTCCACATGAATAATTCCCTGCAAGGAACATCCTGCTAAATCAGAATATCATTAACTTTACTGATACTTCTAATGTTGAGGCATAAATGAATCTAGGTTACTATTAAATCATGATATAATCTCATACAGAATAATAGGAATTTTTTTTTTCAACTAATTATTATGAGTATAAGGGGAAAAGTATATAATGTTCAGGTAAACAGAATAGATGATTCATGATTCAAAATAAGAACCAAGGGACTGAATTTAACTGCTATTTTTAAAAGTTACTGAGTACTTGGTAGCTTTGGTTTAAGGAATTATTCATTGATCATAGGGATTTAAGCTGCATAAAGGAAGGGTTAAGAAATTCTTCAATGAAGCAGATGTAAAAGATTGAACTACAAGTCACTAATATTACCTACAAGGTTGATTGAACAGTTACAACAATCTAGTGATTTTAAAAACAGACATTTGGAATGAAACCTGTTAATACAGATACACTTGCAGAAGTCATACCAGCTCTTAGGAACCACCTTGATATATTTCCCTGCAAATCTGAACAAGTAGAGAAAGTAATTATTTGGATATTATTATTGGTTTGACCCAAAAGACTAGAAGAAAAGGGAATTATCTAATACCTTATTGCTGATTTCTGAATCTGATGAATAATTAAATTATTACACCTGAACTAAATCTGCCTTCACAAGGAACTTGTGTATTCAACATTTATGCTATCTTCAAAATCCCAAGGGGAGAAAAAAAAATTCTTTTCAATTCTAAACTAACTAAATAAAAAGTTTTTAAAATCTTTAACTTTTACCCCATAGATTATTGAAATCAAGCTAATGGACATTAATTCAGTGTATCTACTAACATGAAACAGTATTGTTTCTGTAATTACTTTATTTTCTTTCTGTGTTCTTTTAGAGATCATCTATAGCTGGGTATTTAATGAATTCCCATCTTTTGTGGCAGAAGACAGCAGGCGCTTCATCTCTCAGGAGACAGGCAATCTCTACATATCCAAGGTGCAAACATCCGATGTTGGCAGCTACATATGCCTGGTAAAAAACACAGTGACAAACGCCAGAGTTTTGAGTCCTCCTACGCCTCTGACACTGAGAAACGATGGTAAGAAAGGCATTATTTCTGGGGACTACATGAATGAAAAATACCGAAGTAAAAATACTCTCATTAATTTAGGAACCATGATTTTATTGTTTTTCAGCATATTCATGCATTTTCTGTAGCAAATGACAAAGGAATGTTGTTCATGGAGGCAGTTTCTTTTAAAACATCCAGACATTGGGAGAATATTTAGATGAGCGAAGGCTGAGGTGCTAACTGACAGCTCTTGGTGTATTTTGTTTAGAACAGTTACTCCACCTTGCTATTCTGATGCTCTGTCACTGACAAGAGAAGAACATCTACTTTACAGGCAGTATCTATTTCCTTAGGAATCATTTCCTACTGTTGCCTCAACCCAAGTGGCTACTGTCACACCACTACTCTAAGGCACCTGAGATGTCCACAGGGGACTGGTAAATGCCACACAGGGCATACAGACTCTGCTGCAGGATGCCAGGAAAGCCTTCATGTGTTTGGCCACTGTGGTTAAAGACTACACAAAATGTTTCCCTAGATACACTGGCAGCAAAATGAGGGCTGAGGAGAATCTTCACCCTTTTTTGGGAGCAGAATGTGTCATAGTGTCAGAGGATAACAAGAAGTCTTAGTGCCTTCTTGGCCTGAAACTTTAATACCAAAACCAATTGTACTCAGGATAGCCAACCCCCAGAGCCAGAAGTTAGGAATGGGGACTTGAGTGATACCCCCATAATCCAGGAGGGAATGGTTAATGATCTGCTATGCCAAATAGATACCCAGAAGTCTATGAACCTGGATGAGATGCACCCAACAGTAATGAGGGAGCTGGTGAAAAAGCCCACCAAGACACTCTCAATTATTTACCAACAATCCTGATTATTTAGAAAAGTCCCAGTTGACTGGAAAATAACAAACATGAGGCCCATCTATAAGAGTGATCAGAAGGACAACCCAAGTGCTTGGTTCCGCATTTGGGCCACAACAGCCCCAGGCAGTGTTACAGGCTGAGAGCAGAGTGTCTGGAAGGCTGCCCAGCAGAAAAGGACTTGGAGGTGCCAGCCAGCAGCAGCTGGATGTAATCCAGTTGTGCCCAGGTGGCCAAGAAGGTCAATGGCATCCTGGCCTGGATCAGCCATGGTCTGGCAGCAGGAGCAGGGCAGGGATTTATTGTCCTGCTGTACTCAGCACTGATGAGGCCAAATCTCAAGTATGTGTCCTGTTGTGGGCTACTCAGTTGAAGAAAGAATATTGAGGTACTGGAGTGAGTCCAAAGAAGGGCAGTCAAGCTGCCAGAGGTCTAGAAAACACATCCAATGAGGAGTGACTGAGGGAGCTGGGATAGTTTAGCCTTGAGCAAAGGAGGCTTGAGGGAGATTATCACTCTCTACAACTGCCTGAAAGGAGCTTCCAGAGAGGTGGGTGCCAATCTCTTCTGCCATGACTCAAAGGAAGAGAGAAAATGGCCGATATTTTCCTTCTTTCCAAGATGTTCCACATTCAGTTATGCTTTCTAGTACCTCACATGTGCTGTTCAGTACATGTGAATACATGCCTACATAAATCAAAGAAAGAGAGAAAGTTTTGAGAGTTTTCTTTTGTCTTGCTTCTAGCTTTTTCTCAAAATAATATTAGTACTGTGCTACAGACATATTACAAAATCTGGATTTAAACACAGATTACTTAATTAGTAAGTTTAATAAAGTAAATTAAAATATTTTCACCAGTTACAATAGAATTAAGTTAATTGTTTTTGTTTTAGCAAATTTAAATTTCCTTCTGAATAGCATGTAGCCTCTGCACCAAAAAGCTGCTCTTTTAATTTGTCACTTCCTATTTTCTTTTGCTGGTTTAGTACCTATGCTAAATATTGAGTTTCAAGTGTTTAATTTTACTGATTTAACACAGGGAACTTGATCTTTTTGATAATTTTTTTTTTTTTTTCAAAATTAGAACCCCCAGACATTGGCTGCCTTTTAATCTGTTTGGGCTCTCAAAAAAATAGAATTTTAATGTCATTTATTCTTTATGATATTTCTTCATGCTTTTATTTGGCTCCATCTTGTGCAGAAATTCAGCAGATTAATTATCCATCTTGTGCTGAGAGTACATAGGCACACAATACACTGCAAGAAATTGAGAGAATAAATAAGAATAAAGACAGCAGTCTACATCACTGAGCTAAGAAAAAATCTAAGAAAAACTCTGCAGATTTTTTAAAATGTCAAGTGGGTAGTAAATAGCAGCCCTGAGCAAATTTTGTTTCACAGCTGGTTGTCACACCACTGTGATAATCCAACCTTGTGAACTGTGCTGGAGCATTGGGGAAGTGTTTGCACATAGATGAACAACTCCTCAAGAATTTCCCAGTTTCTTGAATCATTTTTTCACACACATGAATTTCTACTAGGCTTAATTTTAATCTGTTGGTATTTATGAAAAGCTCCTTTATTGTCATGTAAATCTTTAGTATTTTTTAGTAAAATGCTTGCTTTCCTGTATGACTGAGCAAGTTTCTCAGTGAAGAAACTTCAACTCTCTACCAAACGTTGCAGTCTCCATAAACCTACCCTGAAAAAAATTGTTAAGGAAAATACTGGTTGCTAAATCATACTATTTGGGACATATGTCTGGTTCTTCCTCCTCCACATAATGCAATATCATGAGCCTTTTAAAAACTATCTGGGATTACAATAAAAAATTTCCATAAATCATACTGTACTTGTTCATTTTCGTACAAATGGTCTTAGGTAATATTACCTTGTTCTTTGACAAACATTAAAGGGTGATGACAACCTTTCTGAGTATGCATTCATTATGTGCCAAAATACAGAAAAACTGCTGAAAAATAGTGCTAACTAGTTAAGAAAATTAATTTATGAAGAAAGAAACATCTGGGAATAGACTCCAAGACGGATGTGGGAACTTAAATATGGCATTAGAACAAACATCGAATTACCTGAAAATATACTTGACTCTATGTTTGCTGAGTTATGTTATATGTTTTTTAATATGGCTTTCTAAGCTGCTTTTTTTAGTCATAAAATTACTTGAATTACTTTGAACTTTTCACTCGCTTAGGTTTAAAATAATACATCTTTCTAAGTTCCAATGGTTGGCATCACAACTGACATTACCCTAGGTAGTCAGCACATTTGTTAGAAACCACAGGAAGAGCTTGTGGTTTTAAACAGCTTTTAGAAAAAGCTCTATATAAATAAAGCAATTTATATAGCCTTTATTTTCCGAACATATAAATCATTAACTCCAATATACTCTAGTTGATTTATTTATCATCATTCTTAAATTTTGATATATATACAGTACCCATGCCCAGGGGACTAGACAGCTTGTGACAAAGAGCACTTCAATGACAACACTGGTCTCTATTTATCTATGAGAAAGAAATGGAATAATATTAAGGCGTTCTGTCAAACTCTGCAAGATTTTAAGAACTTACTGGGATTTATATTAATCTTTTATTTCTTCTGTGATGTGTCTCAAAGGGGAGCTTAGCTGCTTGGTATGAAGCAAATTAAATAAAAACATCCAGAAATCCTTCAATGGATTCCGAATGAATGAATACCTCATTTGTTCAGATGTCCTTGACAATCAGTCATTTCATATAATTCAATTTCACTTCAAGCTGGGTTGTAAAAACAACCCAAAATTCTGAGAAGATAAAAATTTTTAGCAGGAGATAAAAAATATGCATCATTTTATTAACTGCCTTTTAATGCATTACAAACTTGCAGGAATTATTTGATAACTGTTTACAAAAAATAAAGGGCTTTGTTAAATTGTATCTTTACTGGCTTGGATGATGATTGGGAGCAGTAAATTTTCTTGACTCATAAAAACAAGAGAAAGTCTTTTTAAATTTAGGAAATAGAAACTTAGCACATTTGATGTCTGAGAGTTATTTCAAGTTCACATATTTTTATTCCAGTTTTTCTTACTTTTTCTTTATCCTTCTTTTTTTATTTCTTTGGAAAATCTGTTAACTTTAACATTATTACATTCGCACAGTAGCGAATTACGTAATTCTTCATTTTAACTCTGTGCAGGTACTGCATATTAACTTTCTATGACGAAATTTCCAGAGAAAAAAAGAACACCAAAAAACCCACCAAAACCAACCAACCAAGAAAACAAACAAAAAATAGGACAATTTCAGACAACAGAAGATAATTTCTACTATGTTCCATTAGAGCAAATTAGTTTAACCTCTGGAGGTTGGTATGTCTGACCAGACATATTCTCATGTAACTGACTTCTAGATTTTTTTCGTGTCTTTGTAATCTGTGAGCCACTGAACTAAATTTTGTCTGTCTTAATTCGAGTGATTAATTCAATGTGATTAATAGTTTCACATAATGATAGAACATATAGTTATCAAGGTATTAAGGATGTTAATTTCTAAATTTCCATGACAAAATATGATCTGCATATGCTTTTTGAGGTTGAACTCTGGGATAGGTTGCTTAAACATCAGTAGGCTATCTAAAGATCTCTTTATCAGCATGAGGGAAAATTTGGAGGAAATCATAGCAAATTCCCAAATAATAGAAATATAGCAATAAAAATGCCCAGTGTAGTATAATAAGGTAATAAATAAAGACAGAACAAAAATTGCAGTTTCACTAACTTAGCTGAAGAATGCTGACAGTTGTTAATTAATTGATACCTAGAATATTTTAAAAACTGCTTAAAGATGAACTCTAATGGTTTTGACCTGTCATTTTTTTTTTTGCCTTTATCTGGGGTTTTGAGGTTTTTTTTTGGGGGGGGGGGGGGTTTTTTTTGGGGGGGGGGGGGATTTTCTTTATTTGTTTATTTGTTTGCTTCCAATTTTTATTAGTGGTTTTGTCCTCTAATGGGGTTATTCATATGGAGCTAAATTCTAGAAGACAACAAAGTAAACCTGAATTTTAATAGGGGCTCAAAATACATGTTCAGCTCTTGCTTATTTGTGCTAGGTCGTCTGGAGTTTCCAACCCTATAGACTTCCTTGTTTCACATTGGTTATATTGCAAAATTTGCAGTAACATTTTGTATTTGAATTGTGTAAGTCCATAAAAGCTGTACAGATACTGCAGAAGTTCATCTTACTCAGTACTCCAGGGCAGGAATCAACTCTGAAGTAATCCTACTTTGATTTTTTTTTTCAAGCAGAGACAAACTGTCTGAGCAAAATCAAGTTTGTCCTTTAGTGATTGATAGTAAAGATTGATAACACTGACAGAAACACGAATGTACGCAAGGTTTGCTCTAGGGGCAGGTTGATAAAATCGCAATGTCCCTGGACAGCCATTACCTGGTAGTAAATATGTTTCCCCTGTAAAACTGTAGGGAAGTATTTTAATGATGGGTCACTCTGAAAATTGAAAATAAAAGTCTTCCAACAATCTCTGCTTTACTTTACTGAAAATATATCCTGCATGGGTTACAGTATTTTGAGCTTTTTGTCCCTTTGGTTCTGATCTTGGGCCAAGGTCCTCCGGCAATACTGTCAGAAACCAGGATTAAGAAATGTCAGTGTAGTCTTATTTTAATTAAAAAAAAAAAAAAAAAAGTAAAAAGAAAAAAAATTATGTGCATAGTTTGGGGGAGGGTTGTTGGTTTTGTCTGATTTTTTTTTATTCCCAAAATAGTTAGTTGGTTTTTTTTCTTTTGAAAGTCTGTTCCACCAATGTTTAGAAAGTTAGCAGCAATAATTCTTACCTATAGGCAAGAAAATCAATAATTAGACAGAGAATTTTATAGAGGGCTTCTATACAAGGGCTTCTATATAGGGGTTGTAGAATAGTTGAAGAACACCCTCAAACAGCACACAACATTTCCAAAGAAATTATTTGCAAAATATTTAATGTAAAAAAAGTAGAAAGAGAAAATAACTTTGGATGGTCTTTTGACAATGTAAAAGAACTGAACCCAGGGGGCTATTTGGCTTCTACAGGATGAAAACGGAAAGGCTGGGAAAAGATTTTGTCCCAGTATTCAGTGTAAGGCAAGAACTCTTCCACTGCAAAAGTTTGCATTGAATATAGTCTGCTTTTGAGTTAAGTCTTTTAGTTGCTAAGTCTTCCCATTAGTTTATAGAAAGACAATAGTCTGAAAGTGCAGTGGTGTTTTTTAAAACTAGCTAAAATAGCTCAAGATTTTAGCCATGTAGCTTCTGGCACGTTTTCTGCACTGATGTTTTCTTGTTTCACCTCATGATTTATGAAACTTGCACAAAGAAAGAATATACAGAATGTACAAAGCCCAATATAACTGAACTTGAAAAAAATGTTCCTCTAAATTCAAGTCAGGATTAGGAATGGTGTTGCATTAAATTGTAACTATTAAGATTTCAGACAGACGTATGTTGGTAATATTTTAATGCTTGGTGACTGGATTCGAATTTGTGCAAATTGATAATGAAGGTAACCTTTACAGTTGTAAAAGGTTTCAGATTATGACAGATGGTCCTGAATGTTATGTATCTTAGTGTCTCAGGCTCTTAGATACAAATTCACCAGTGACTGGTGCTTTGCAGTCATAGGGTACGGCATAATATTCAAATAAAAATTACTTGTCAGTTTGGAATTCTTGTCAGAGTAGCAAAACAATTTTATTGTGAACAGCAGGAGTTTTGCTTGAAGTTAAAATTGCAGCAAGTAGGTAACAGGGTGATTAGTTCCAATTGGTCTAAAACAATGGGCATTTCAATTCTTGTTGCTGATGACAGAAAAATTTTAGTGTTACTTTTGTCTTTCATATCAAGGAAATGATAGGTTCTTTGTTTTGCATGGTTATATGAGCAGTGTCATTTGAAAAAAAATTTCTTGTTTAGGAAGTTTATTCCAGTTAATTAGATACAGTGAATATTAGAGCAACACTGTTTTATGCAGTAGTGTTCTAATTGATCAGAAGTGAGGGAAATGCTCTGTCTGGACACTACAATAGTTTTGACACTTTGGGCTCCCAGTTGTAAAGGGAATGTTTTGTTTTCATCCAGTAAAACAACTTTGCAGGTTGCAAGGAAAAAGAAAAAATATACAGAATATACAGCTTAAGGTCATATTTGAAGTGCAAACAATTATGTCATTTCCCATAGGAAAAATGAGATTCTAAGAGAACTGATTCTAAGAGATTCTAAGAGAACTGTAATTATTTTCATCAGGAAAATAATTACAAACCCCATAAAAATTAGATCCTCCTCCTAATCACTTAGATTAAATAATATTGCCCAGGTTTCTGAATATCTTTTGTGAGCTGGATGAATATCAGGCAATTGGAAAATTGAAAATTGAAAAATAAACATTGGCCAGTGATGCCTAAAAGAAATCTGCCACATATTTCTTGTGCCAAGTTCAATGCAATCTCATTGCCTGTAAAAACAAAATGGAATAAAAATCCCCATAATTTAGCTTTCATTGACCTAGGCCTCCCAAGAAAAATAATATGTTGATTAGTGTAGTGAGACCTTTTTATTCTTGATGTGTATGGCTGCTCAGAAAAACTATCAACATACCTAGTCAGTGAAAGTGTTCAGGTTTTCATGATCAGATAGAACTGTATATGCACAAATCTTCATGTTGGAATGTTTTATACAAGCCATTCACATGTCCTCACTCATCTCTGAATGTCCAAAGGGTGAAGTTTGGCTTCTCCCAATACCAGAAGGAGATCTAAGCTGCCACTTTACAAATATGTGGGGAATTGATGCAGTCTAGGTTTATTGCTCAGTAAAGAATTTTCTACATAGAAAAAGACTGTAGCCTTGGTCATAGTTACTTCTCAATGTCTTCAAATGCAGATAAACAGAAATCTCTGCAGCTTAATCTGTACACTAGAAATTTTGGTCTCTCATTTGAAGAATTAAATATACCAATATTTCCCTCATTGCTTATTCTACTCTCTCATTGTTTTTGTGTCTTTAGAGTTTGGACTCAGTTCCCTTTATTTCAATCATAAAACAGCTGTTTACAATTGAAAATTAAGTTCTTTTAGTTGTTATTGATGTTTGAGGCAGAAAGCTCTTTTGTATGTGTGACATACATACAACTAAGAGTTATAAACAACAATATATTTAAGATAGTAATGCTATTTCTAGAAAAGGCTTTCCAGACAGAGTTCAGAGTTCTGTGTTACTGATGAACTAGTAAAATCCAGTGGGAGTAAAATATGGATTTTAAAGTGGTGGGAGTAAAGTTATGTTTAAACTTTAAACTTTTTTTTTCTGCTAATTGTGACTTTCTTTCATATTTATTCCTCTATAATTAGGAATACATTAACATCTTATTCCTTCATTGTAAACAAGAGTTTATTCCCTTCTTGTGCTGTATTCATTATGATATTTTTCTAGACACCAAATTACCAATTATTTTTCTTTCATATTAGGATATATTCTAGTAAAGACCTCTTTCCATCCAGTGATATGCCATAGGATTTGCTGTCTAACATATGAAAACAATGTTGGCACTTTAGTATTAGTTCAGTTAAGTGCTTAGTTCAGTGCATTACGGAATGCAATTTCATATGAACATTTTCAGGGCTTCTCAAATGATAAATTTATAGGTCAAAATCTGGTTGAGAGACATCTAAGTGGAAGGAATGCTGTGGACTGTTATCTTAAAACAACCATTCCCATAGTAAATTTTAGGGACCAGCAGGCCCCGCTCCTTCCATATAGAATAAGATTAATAGCAAGTACATCAATAAATTCTTCCCAGTGCATTTAAAATCTCTGCTGCAGACAAGATACAACGGTGGATATCATCATTATACTTGAATTAATTCAGTTTGTGCGTCAATTTACTGTCGTAAATGTGTGCATTCACAAGGCTCTCCTAAACAAATGTCTGGAGACATTTAATGGTGCAGGTCTTCAGGGAAAGTGCTAAATATTCATTTGCCACAAAGGGACCCACACCTTAGACAACTTTAGTTTTCATGGCGGATTATAGATAGGAGAAGAAATTATACATTAACATTCTGGAAGCTATTTCTTAGGCACAATTTTCTTGGGTTTAGATACTTATTCCCACAACTGATCATCATTACAATGTGGTTGGATACTTAACTTTTGATCTGCAAAATTATTAAAAAATTGTTATGAAGTAGGATGAATTTATCACTCCTCAGGAGGTTTCCCTCCTGAAACTGAGAGGAAGATCCAAACTAGTAAGAATCCAAATTAAATTTGTCTTTAGAGCTTTGTCCAGCATGTAAGAAAACCACATTAATATTCCCTACATCGTCTGATTAAGATCAGGTATTTCTTTGTGCAAACCTCTCAGATGAACACTCTTAGTCACTGAGCTTGGGAAGGTTTCATCATTTGTTAAAAAAATGATGGCAAGTATCAGTCCATGCCTAATCTTTCTCCTGGATGCAGGAAATATTTGGCTTTCATTTTGTCCTAAACATTCTGATGATGTTTAGCCAGGAGTCTTAGAATCTTATCCATCTACTGTCTTAAATGTTTATCAGCCGCTTATTGAAGTACTCCTGTAACCTGTTCCATTCAAAATTAGGCTCCAAGGGAAGTTGAAGAGCAGTTACTGAAAGAGTATGCAACAAACTCAAATAATTTTAGCTGAAAGTATTTCTGTTTTGGGAAACATAAATACCTTCATGTTTTGGGAAATGCAAGAGGGAAGTTAATATCTGGAAGATTAATGAAAGGAGCGTTAACCTCAAACAGCTGAATAAGAGGATGTGTGATGATTTCTCAGAAGTCAGATATCTTTGCCTCCATGAAGGAAAAAATTCTTATTGTATGGATACTGTCATACTGTCTCAGTTTTTCCACACTCTCCATCTGAGGTTGTGTAAGTCATAGATTGGCAGCTAAATGAAGAGATAGAGCAGTCCTTTACAAAGCAATAATGTCTGGTATCCTGTCTGTAGCTCTTTCCCTTGTTCTTAGCTGAAAGGACTGAAATTAGAAACTGCTCTTGCTTCTTAATTCCATTCTCCATTTCCATTAAATGGCCCATAGTGAATAACATAAAGAATTTTAGCTGCAGTAATATCAGTAAATGTTAGAAATTTTATTATATCTGTTCCTGTGATATGTAAGTGCCTCAAAATCAATATTTATCACATTGTTATGTCATGTCTTTTTTTTTAATAGAAAAATGAAATGCAGACATTATGGCTTAGGGTTCATAAGACACTGAGTAGCAGAGTGTAGAAGTCAAGTCACATATTTGCATTTAAGTTGGAGGAAAAACTTGTTAAATGAAACCCCTTATTAAAAATAAACCTGATTTCCTGAATACTTTTTTGTGCTTGGGTTGGAGAATAATTCTTTGTGATAACTACATCATTGTAAAAAAATATCTGAGGGAGAGATTTCTTCTATAAATATTAAGGTTCCTTTCTGGCTAGGTGACTAACAAGCCATTGATTCTAACAGGGTCATACTGTGCTTTGTCCTGAGATGTGCTCAATCATTTAAATCAGTGTCTTCTCCAGTTATCAGAGACAGAACAAAAGGATTATTAGCTTTTAAATCTCCCCCAGCCAAGAAGACCCTGCCTGAAAGGGCAGAGACCCAAACACTGGAAAATTTTAGGTGCAATGAACTATTTCAGAATGAAGGCAAGGGATAAGATTTACTTAAACAAACAGTAAAGTTTAGCTTTTAAATTCTAATTTAAATACTTAATTTCTGACCCTAGTCCAAATTTCAAGATATGGTAAACTAGATTTATTTTGAAGAGGTATGTTTCATATCAGTCACAAATTCAGTACTTTTACACTCAGATCTGAACTCAGGTGAAAGACAAAGTTTTTGACATAGAGACTAAGCAATTAGATTAAAAAAATAGTGAACAATAGGGGTGAGGCCTTGAAAGGTAAAGGATTTTCAGAAAGGATCTATTTTCATGGGAAGGCAGAGCACAGCAGCACTGAGAATGGCGTCCTACTGCTCTATAGTGCCCAAACCACGTGAGCTCTGTGATTTGTTAGCCGCTTGAAAATTGTATATTATGTTTTTATTCTCTGCTGATCAGTTTTATTTATTGTTGTATTTCACTTTTGATAACTGGATATAAAAAATGACTGAGAAGATTTTTTATGGCCCTAGCCAAACCTCCATAAGACAGCCATTACATAAGCCTGAGAGAGATTGAGTCCAGTGCACGTAGCTCAAAACCTCAATATTTCTTAAAATTTCAGGTTCCTTTGGGCATCTAAAACAAATTAACAAAAATCTTTATGAAAATGCAAGTGATGGTTGTTTTGCCATCATTGACTCGTAGTGACCAAAACAGAAGCTGGAAAGCTTAAGAGCCCAGAGGCACCACAGCCATAGCAGAGCAATTATAGTGTCTTGTGGGAAGGTAAGGCCTTAACAATTCCCTTAATATCTATGCAATTGTAATAGCCTTCATGGTCTCAAAGATCATAAATAATAAGGATTAAAAATATCACTCTGCAATAATAGACTATTGTTTCCTAATTTTCATAGGGACACCAAGCAATTGCCCAGTAATTTCTATACATTTCCTGCCATTTGCTGCAGACATGTCACTTGCTAGGGTAGCAATAACCCAGAACAGGACATGGTACAAAACACCAGTCAATCAGCATTTCATTAAGAGTATGAAATGATGGCATGACATGCAAAGAGCATTCAGTACGTGTACAGATTGCACTTACCAAAGGGACTTTTCGTAAGTTAAAAACATCTGATATGAAAGATAATATTTTCTTTCAGATGGGTACAGAACTACCATATTATTTTAAAGGCAATAATAATTTAATTCTATTTTAGTTCTTCTTTTATTCATGGCAAAAAAAGCAAATGTTAAATACTATATAACAACTCAACACAATTATTTTCCAGAACAAAACCTTACCCAAAAGCAAAACCACCCTGTTTTTAATTTCATTGAAGCACAAAACTGTCAGTGAGTGTGAACAGTCAGCAGATGTCAGAGATTTAAAAGGAACACCTTAGGAATATAACACTCCATCATAAAACCTAAGTGAACTATTTTCAGCGGTGTTCACTACAAGGGAACAACATAGATTCCCCTATCAGGACAGAAGTTCTTGTAATTGAAGTTTAAATGGAAGAAATCTTAGAAGAAATATTGACACTACACATAATAACAAAGCCCCAAGGCGCAACTTCTGTATGGAAGGAAGCAGGATGTACTCTTTTCCTTCACTGAGCCTTGGGACTAAAAGGAAGATAGATAGAAAAGGTGGAGTGTTTTTTTCAAAAAAAAAGGACTCCTAAGAACATCTGAAGAATGACAGACCACTAGGTGTGACTTCTGTGTCAAGTATGTTGATAGAAAATACACTAAAATATATGTATTTTATTTAGCACGTTATCATACAGTAGTCTTATCACACAGTCATATACCAACAACAGCTTTAAACCAGACAAGTCATGCCTCAGTCTGTATACAACTTTCCTAAAGTCTGAGAGAATGCCAACAGAAATGGCCAAGATGCTTTCATCCCACATAGTTCTTTACAGGGTCACCCATCAAAGTCTGTCAAAGAACCAACATTCTTAGAGGAGGTGAGGTACAGGCTCATTTTCAATTAAAAATAGATTACAAAAAAATCCACCTGTTGTATGATTAACTAAACAGTTTGGAGATTGTCAGTGAAGACTTTTCTGGGACTTCACTATTCAATATATACTATCTGGAAACAAAATGAACAGAGAAGTAGAGAAGATTGTTGATGTAGAATTATTACAAATTTTTAAAGGTAAAACTAACCCTGAAGAACTGCAAAAGGATATTGTGATAACACAAACACCAGCTCAAGTAGAAAACAGCAAATAGAACTGAATGTTGTGGAACAACCAAAAAAATCCAAGGAAAAAAATCATCCAAGGGAAAAAGATCATCCAAGGAAAGATCTACATCTGTGATTATTGCTGTGCAGTTGTCATCTTCACATATCAAAGTGATAGAATGGAATTTGAAGAGGTGCCACATGGGCACTAGGAATGCTTATTAAAGATTATTTTTAGGAAGGATTGGTGGTCTGGGGTTTTCCACTCTGTTAAAGACATATTTAAAAGGAGATATGATAGCTATTCTGTAAAGCTGTGTAATTGGTTAACTGAGATAAATCAGAAACTAGTATTCATAATCAGAAAGATAATTCAGAAAACAGTAAACTAAGTCACAAAGAGTGCAACTAAATTATAAATTTATTGGCATGTTACAAGCCAGTGGGAACACATATTCATGATATATTATACCAGCAATCACTTCAGCCTAGGCTAAGGAAAATTTTAATTGACTACCATTTTTTGATGGCCTGGCTTTATTTTAATACCCAGGACACACGTTATTCTTTTTTTTCTGTACATAAAGGTTTCATAAAGTAACGTCAAAACACTGATTTAGTCATGTCTTGGAGGAAATGGGTCAGTATTGGTAGCACATGTAATATTTGCAGGATTATGGGGTTTTTTAAAAGAAGTCTGCTTCTTTTTAAAGCCACATTATTTATAGAATTACATGGTTTGAAATACAAGCATTTTATGCTGTCTGTGTCTGTCATTTGATTCACTTATGAGACACATTTAGATTTTCTAATTAGACTTGAGCCCCTGATGAAACATTCAAATGCATATATGTTCAGACTTCCTCCCAGAACCAAGCTTCAAGAGCCTGAGTGACAGGGGGAAAATGAGAGCACTGCCCCACTGGAAACTCCTGAGCCCCATAAGGAACATTTGAGGGCTAGGAATGTATGTTTTGCAATTTCAGTCTTATGTATTGTTTTTTGGTCTAATAGGTTGTGGGTTGTTTTCCATCTATCTCTGCCAGCTGTTATTCCCTCAACTGTAAAATTTATACTCCTCTGCTTCCATGTTTCTTCTACACTTTCTTTTCTTTCTTGCAAAAGAGATCTCTTGCATCTCCTTCCTTTTCATCTCATTCCATTTTGTTTGTTTTAGAGTTTTTTTAGGAGAATCTTGACTGATTTTTATAGGTTCAGACTTGTCTTGTTGCTACTTTTTCGACAAGTCAGATTTTATTTAGTTTTCCTCATCTAAAAATCTTAACAATTATTACTTTGTGGAATACGACATTTTATTCCTGAGTATTTCCTACCCCCGTAGCCCAAATTCCACCTAACCAAACACTGCTGTTAGAGTCATATTCTTCTCCTTCCATGCTGATTATGATATTTTGTCCAAGTGGCATCAAATACAAATGTCTCACCTCAACTTATAAAACATACCTTCACTTTCCTATTGATTTCTCATTTCCTAAGGTGCTGTGATTCTCCAAAGCTGTCAATCACTCTACAGTAAATCTGAGATAATTTTATGGATTTCTATTTTTATATTTTCCCATTCCTGAATGTTCCCCCATTTCCTAGAATGCTGTCCTACAGTACTTAAAATGTTGTCCTGAAAAGAAATCTCTCAAATTAAATGCCTGAATGAAAATGACATAACTGAATTTCTACAATGCATGTCTACATATCTGTGTGCTTGTATCTGTGTACACAAATGCTCCAACATAATTTGAGGGGTTTTCGCTGAGCTTAGAAGATCCTCAGTCAAACACAGCATGATACATTGATTTATTCGTCGTAATTCTCAATGTATGGTCAACAAAGATTTGGTCCATGAAAATTCTCACTCTTGTATTGATTGACCACTTTAATCTTTGAAAATTTAAATGTTAACCCAAGTTTGAAAAAATAAATCCTTTTTTTAAGCTCATTGTTGTGCTGCAGGATAACTGAAGAGCATTTTAGTATATATATACTGGACCTGAGCACAGCATATCAGATGAAGAGAGGCTATCTCCATTGATTACCAGCTTTACTGCTGGGCAGATTCAAAAAGAAAGCCACAGATCTTTCTGTGATACTGGAAAACTGATGATACTCAAATTTTAAACTTGCATTATTTTCCAGGTGTGATGGGGGAATATGAACCAAAAATTGAAGTCCATTTTCCTTACACGGTTACAGCTGCAAGGGGAACTACTGTTAAGATGGAGTGTTTTGCACTTGGAAAGTAAGTACAGATTCTTTCATAACTAGACATCATTGTTTATTAAGATGAGACACGCCTGATCTGTGGTTTCATTATTTTGCTGGATTTTATTTTTATGGACAATCCTTACTGCACTCTCAAAATAACCAATTGACTAAGAAGCTAATTATGAACTCCCTGCTCAGCCATTTCTGTGGTCAGGAATTCAGTCAAGTTAACAGTGTCTCTGTCAAAATGAATAAGTACCAATCTCATAAACAAAAAGGGTTTTTAATTGAAAATTTTAGCAGATTCACACCCATTTATTCACTGGGATGCTATAAACCAATAAATTAGAGTTTGTTCTATCAAAATGTCATATTTGGAGAATAAACAAAAATTAGTAGAGTTTTTTCCCCCTCCCCCATATTCATAATTTATACATGAAGATAAGAGCACAATATCTTGATCGTATCCAATCACACTTTGTGCAGTGCTTACTCTATAGTTTTTTCCTGACCTCACAGCACTAGTACAGAATGGTTGTTTGCTATTCATGTCATGCAGTTATTAGATGTTTGTTGATAAAAGAGTTTAGACAGAGAAAGGTGTGAGAAATTGAAACTAAGATTACTTCTATACAGTATTCAGATTACAAAATATAGGATGAAATTGATAACATTTCTGTTTTGTCATGGTAGTTACTATTCGTTATTCAAGTTACTATTATTACTGTTCCCAAGAATAAGGCAGTCAATGTTAGTATACAGCCAGACAGAACTGAGTCAATTCTAGTGATTCAAAGAGATCCTTTCCTCTTCACATAAATGCTGCTAAAAACACATGTTCCTTCAGTGATGTTTCTCTAGAGACATATAAAAAATTATAACAGGTAGGGCTCTTTCCAAAAAAAAACTCATCAAATTCTGTGTGGTGTGTTGAAAAAAAAATCTCATTGTATTGAATTCTTTTCAGTTCCTTTTCATAAAGATGTTCCTTTCGGATACATTGCCCCTAGTCTCCAAAGTTATGCTGCAAAATATCATATATCCTGCTTGCTTTTATAGTTCATGGTTTATCAAAAAACATACAAGTTTCTTACAGCACGGCCTTGATTAAAAATAAGGGAAGGATTTGTCTTTGTAACTCCTTTGGAAGAAGCTCACAAAGGAGTTAGTCTGAAAAATACTAAAACACCAATTTTTCTTATTTACCTAAAGAGGAACAAAGCATAAGAGGTTAGGTGTTTTAAGACAGTAGTCTGTTTTCCTGAGGATCATTCCTCCAGCTTGTTCAGCAGATCTGGTTTTCCAGAGTTTTCAAAGCCTATCTCTACTACATCAGAGGGCTTTTAAAATGTTTTTATAGTCCTTTTGGTCTTTGTGTGTCACTGATTACTGGGTTTTTTCTGCTCAGATTTTTCTTTTAACAGTTCCCAATTACTGACTGGATTATATATGCCTGAAACTTAATCCCTTCTTGCTGGTTTTTCATGTTTTACCAGTACTGAGATACTCTCACAATGCAGGTCAAAAGAAATTATACACAAATAATTAAAGAGAAATTCTGACAAAGTTTTTCAGTTGTATCTATTTAGGTTCAGTGAAGTTGATGAAGAAACAGGACATGGCCAAACCAGTCCAAACAAAAACTGGCAGACCGTAGCCTGTGTGAAGGGTTCCATTAGAGACAGCAGCTTTTGCAAATTCATTCCAAACATAAATGTAAGCAGTAGTTTAGAAAATGAATGTGAGACAAGAACTTTTGTAGGGTAAAACAGTAGTCTTATGGTTTATATAAAGATGAGGAAAGAGCATTATGACAGTGGACATAAAAGCAATAAATGGAGCGATTCCCTGAGATGCTTAAACAAATGAGGAAAAGGGCTGTTGTGCAGAGGCTGATGGCTCCAGGCTCTCTCCTGTCAGAAACTGCCAAGCCAATAGTTGGCAAGAAGGCCCTTTTTGACTCTGGCTATGGTCAAAGCAGTAACCAACATATTACTTCTTATTTTCCTCATTTTGCTGGAATTAAATTGCAGTTGCTGACAGATTACAAGTAAACTTTACATTGAAAAGGAGGTATGACACACATTGTCCTCTGCAACCGTCACTGAAAGGCAAGAAACACACCTACTGATACCTTCCACCTTCAGCACCATGAGATTTAGTAAACTCAAAAAGTTTCAATCACTACTCAAAAAGAAAGGTGAAGTTGATAGGAAAGACTTCAATTAAGTTATTTCCTCTTTTTTATTTGGTGGTAATCTTTAATAAACAAAAAAATCAAAACCATTGGAATGATCAAGGAATTAAAGGTTATCTAATAAGATAATTGACCCCATTTGCTGCAATTGTTAATGGGCAGCTATTTTTACCATGTACATTCCTTATCTTCTTTTCCCAGCCATTAATGCACAATCAAATCAACTGAGCTGCAATTGCTTTCAAATTGATATGGTAATAATTACATGAATTACATTTCAGGCACCATTTGAAACCTGGAGGCTGAGGTGAGAAGTAGAAATGCATCAAATTACCTATTCATTTTCATAATTTTCTTTTTTTTTTTTTTTTGTCCTCTTTTCTTGTTCCTGAGGTCCTGTAGGGGTTGTTGATTGTTACATTGCCATGGGACCCATTTCCTAAACTGAATCTACAACTAAATTTTTCCTTTTTATTTAGTATTTTGAAACTTGGTATTTTGAATTCTTATTGTAAATAATACTAGGGTTATTACCATCTCAAAACCAATATGCTGCTGGTTTTCTCATGCTTTAATTTAGCTGTCTGAAACACTCTGCTCTCTCCAATGTAATTGTGAGAATGACAGATGTTCCAGGGAGATTTTCTGAGGTAGGTGTTTCGCAAATATTCAAGGAAGAGCCCAGTCTTTAGTTACTGATTAATGATTTATTAATAGTGCTTATTTAGCACTGTCAGTCACTATGGCTGGAAGAATTCAATAAATTGAAGCTCTGCAGCTTTTGTCTTCAAACTGAAGTCAAATATCTTAATTGCTTGACAGAGAAAAATTTTCTGAGAGGGATTTTATTCTGACCCAAGCAATATGTAGCTGGTTCAGTAACAATTGAAAATATTATGTTACTGATGCCTCTTACAAATAGACTTTGTAGTTGCTAAGGAATTCAAAGTAATGCAGGAGTGAAATATCTCAAGATTATTTTACTTGTACTATATAATGCTTCTTATCATGAGTATCAGTCATCGGCTAGGAAATCACTGCATAAATCAATGATTTACCGCTGAGGTTAACAAGACATGAAAAACAGAGGGGCCAAATAAAATTTATTGCATATATATCAGAGTGTGTATTTCACAATTAGTGACCTTTTGTGGTGGACATATATTCTGGACTTTTTCTTTGTTTTTATAGACATATTCACTGCCACATCTACCTAACAATTTATGTTTCAGTTACATCTATCTGTCATATATGTGCCTATATACAGCATACAGATATGTTTTCTGCCACCCATTTAATTATATAATTTCTATTAGAAATACTTGAGGGTTTTTTTGTTCCCTAACAAAACAAGGGATCGTATTTTTTAAAAAACATGCTAAAAAGACCACTTTCAATAACAAAGTATTAACATCTATTTTTTTTTAACTTTTCACAATAACAGAAGTACTTCTTTTTAATTTGCAGAATTGCTACATCCTGATGAGCATTTACTTAGAAAATTGTTAAAATAAATAACTGAAAAGAAAAAGAAAAAAATCTGAATGGAAGAATTTTAATTAATAAAAATAATTCTAAACAGCAGTATCTTAATGGGTTTTTTTGACTAACACAGTTTCTGCTCCTTGTGTCTTCTCTTATTTAAAAAGACAAGTTAATTTTTTTTGTAAAACTAATAAATGAGTTAATGGATAATGAGGTTTCTGTTTGTAGTCCAGACGATCTTGATTTTCTATGTCCATTTCAGTGTCAGACCTTAGATTTTTTATTTAAATCAGGAAGACAGATCATGACCTTGTTCTTCAGAAAAGATCTTGTGAAGAAGATAGAATTTTCCCAGTTGACATTTTTGAACAAATTACAACATTCCTGGCTTTTTCTGCTCCAGAAATACAACTTTTCAGACACTGCCTTCTATGACAACAGGTTGCCATTTTAATTTCTTCTCAAAGTTACTGACTTTGCTTCCAAGAATATCTAGAGGTAACTGGTCCATTCTTTAATTTCTTTTTTCATGCACTTTATTCAAAGAAATAATTCTAGTGCTTTCATTTAGCTCCCCATTAGAAAGAGATGAAATTAATGCTGTTGATATGCAAAAGGACTCTAAATTCCATCCCCACTATATGACACATTCTCTAATGAAGCACTTCAGTGAAAGCCATTCAAGCATACTTATGTCATAACTAAATTTAACACTATTATTTTAAATATGGGACTTAAAGGCAGGCATAGATGGAAATATGCTTTTCTCTTTTTAAAGCTTCAAAATGAACAAGTTTTCATAGTTTGAAAAATTATATAGGACTGGTTTGTTCAAGTTGGCATGAAAAGCTGTAAGTTCCTGTCCTCTTCAATGATTCCAGACACTTGGCCTTAGAGGAAAGCAAGAAAAGTGTAAGTGTCAGAAAATTTTTTTCTTCCCTTATTATTCTTTCTGGCATATAACTCCAAGTTGTCTGCTTGCTTCCATTTAAAATAATTCTACTCTCACTCTTTCACACAGATTTTTAAATTTTAAACTGTGTATAATGCACACATCCTACTTGACCCTTTCACTTCAGCCTTTGCATTAGTGCATTTTTGTTTGTGCATTACACTAGACTACTATTTTATTTTCCATATAAAAGTCACATTTCATTGGTTTTCTGGCTCTAGTCATTAAAAAAAAAAAAAAAAAGTTTGTATTATGATAGTGCCAGCAGCCAATTTTGAGAGAGCAATCATATTTTATTTCTCATTAAAACAAATTACAAGATGTGGGCTATTGCAGTACTTGTAGAATACCAGTTTTCAATCTTTGCTTTTAAAATAAGGGCCATATAGACTGCTAAAAGGATTTTTTGCTAAATATATATATATATATGCATCCCTTTATTTATACTGTGGTTATTCTTAAACTGCATAGATCAACACACAAGTATTTGAACCAAAAGAATCAATAGATAACAGTGCTGGCAGGCAATTTTTCTTATGACCCCTTTGTTTGTTTTTCTGTATTCTTGAGAGATTATTTTATGCTTATGCTTTTTCTGTACAATAGTAACATACACGTAATACACTGAAGTTCTTTTTAAATGCTAGGTTATTTTATTTTGGGGATGTAAAAGCTTAGTTTTTGTTTTGAAATATACTTAGTTAACAATAAGAATAATTTTACAATATTTACTTTATTTTATTACTGAATTACAGCAAGTCTGTTTTCACAGTGTTGTTCATTTTGTTAAATTTAATGTTGCCCTAATAATTCTATTGTTAAATTTGATTGGAGGAGATTTATAGCTCAGTTTTAAACATTCATCCCATCTGTAGTTTGGCTTGCAACAGCTCAGCTGAAAGTCCATTTAAAAATCTAGCTTTCTACATGAAAAAAAATAAAAAGTATGTGAAGCTACATCTATCACAGAAGTTAATGAAATTTAGTGGCTTTTAATCTAAGAAATGTTCAAAAATGTTCTCTTAAAACAATGAATTCTGAATAAATTCAAATTAAGAAATATCTCAAAGTTTCAAATCCATTAATTATAGTATTTTTTTTGTTATCTTCTCAGCCTATTTTATTTTACCAGACTTTCCTAGTTGAACTTTTATTAAAAATGTTATTATTTGTTTTATGTCACTATCAATATTTTCATTTCAGACTATATACTGTTATGGATGCACCATCCTGGAAGTGCTTAAGGCTAGGCTAGATGGGGCTCTGAGCAACCTGGTCCAGAAGAAAGTGTCCCTGCCCACGTCAGTGGGTCTGGAACTCAATAATCTTTGTTTCCTTCCATCTCAAACCATTCTATGAATCTATGTAGAGAGAGCTAAATATTTTTCAATATGTAGAAATAAAGTTTCTGAATAAGTGGGTATAATGCCTAAGCAAAGATCAGAGCAGCCAAATAAAAAATCTCTTTAGTCTGGTGAAGAGCATTTGACTGTAAACTGTGGAGAATTGCGTGAAGTTTCTGAAGAAGTTATTTTTGCTAGTGTGGCTCATTAAGCCAATGGCACAGGGTAATGGCTAAGAAGCAAGTTTCTAGACATTGCAAATCTTTTTGCAGGTGTAAAAAGATAGGCTTTGCAAGTTCACATTTTAAAGGGTTGTTTCAGTGAGGTCTGATCAATGTCTGGGAAATAATATAATGATGTAATATAATGATGAAGAGAATAATTTCAGAAAAGAGGGTTAAAGGTACCCAGGAATTAATCTTTGGTCAGAGGTTTCACAGTACGTGATTCTTTTCTTTTCTTCGTCTACCACATAATTATATGTGATTTTTGGAGGAAAAAGAAGTTCACAAACAATTTTATAATGAGTCACATATCCAGGTCACACACTTCTCTATCTCGCACATGCAGTTATCCATCTGGTCTCTACACACATGGAAATAGAAGATTCCAGCATTGCACCAATGTTTTCTAACTTCAAAGGACTGACTTTAACCCTGTCTGCTCCTCAAATCTGTAACATACAGCTTTTTACTTTCAGACTAGCAGTTAAAACCATCAGCCAAGCCTTCCATATACTTCTCCTTGACTTCTGTCCTCTACTTGGCTTATCTTGGCAAACCCAGTGTTACGTACAGGCCTTGAATGTTTCTGAAAAGGTCTTCCAAGTTTCTTCCTCCAGACCTGGCAGGAGTCATCTCCTGTTAGAAAATGTCAAGAGAACCAGACAAGATGTCCCTGTAACAAGACCCCATTCCCAGTATTCTAGTGTCAAAAAAGTTCTCATGTAGATTTCTATTCTGGGATCAGACTCTTTTCTAAACTAAGTCTCCTTGTTATCAGCATGAATTCACATCTTGCTTCAGCCCTGGTGTTGTGCTGAAGAGTGGCAGAGCTAATGCACTGGTCACACTACAACTTAAAGTTAACCTCTGTTAACTGCACTACACTGAAACCCAGAGGCATTGACGTGAGTGAACAGTCAAGGCAGCAAGCAGCAGATGAGCATTAGTGGGTATAAACATGGGACTAGAGCATGTTTCACTGGTTTATACACACACACACGCATACATATGCACAAAGGTATACAGAATAGAAAAGGACAATAACATCTGAGATATAAATTGGGCGTCATTGTTTTTAGGGCCAAGTATGACAGTTCTGTTGTCAATGCGTTTGGGATCTGTCAGCAGATCTTTATTTTTCTCCCTGAGGATAAGCTGTCTTTTCCTTGGACAACTGTATGAAACTTGTCAGTGCCTCTTTGCCAAGGATTCTGATAGCTCACTGAATAACCATTCAGCCCTGGAAGTTGCTTAGTTACTGTTTTTTGGAAAATATTAAGCTACCTGTACTTTTCCATGAACACAAATTAGTCCTTTCCTCTTCCCACAATAGTGGTGGCACACGGAAACACTTTTGATATTAAAGGTAACTTGACATTAAATAAAGCAAATTGATAACAAAATAATTGCAAGAGGGAAATAAACACTCTCTGCAGAACAACATTTGTCAATATTATAAGTAGGAATGTCCTTTCCCCTCAAGATAAGCTTGTGATCAGAAGAAGGAATCTTTTTAAACACAGCCATGACATCTTCAAGTTGAGTTTGTTTATATGCTAAAAATAGATTCAGGATTCTCTTTCTTTTTTCTTTTTTTCCTTCAATAGCACATATTGTTTATATATATAAAAAAAAAATATTTCTAAGACTTTCATCAATTTCAAGTTCATTTTTAGCGCATGCTGAATAAGTATTTATGTTATAAGGTGCTAGAGCCAGACTGGATTTTGTTCCTGGTTTTCAGGCTGGATTTATTTCTGTCTTCTTTTATGTGGATTTGTTCTTGAATAGACTTTATAATACTTCCACAAATATTGCAGTCATCCATAGCCATGTAATAAAGATTCTTTGGTAAATCTCACATAGCACTTATGGCATAATGAGAATAGGAAAAAAACCTACCGAATTGTAAGTCCCTGTCAGTAGAATGTCATTCTTGAAGAAGCAGTTTTACCCATCCCTTCCCTTTCTCTCTCAGAACCATCAAAGAAAATTTATAAATATTACTAAAAGTTGTGTTCAGTAACTTGCACAGCTTTGCTGTAGGTTCAAAAATGGAGGAACTTTTTTTTTTTTTTTTTTTTTTGCATTCCAAACTTACAATCCAGTTTAGACTTTCTCTCTGTGTCAGAGTCTGAGAGGATCAAAAGGGAAAAAAAATTCTAGCATTTCTCTTGAGTAGGTCACCAGAGTTACCACTGTTATGTTTCTCTTCAGGATTTCCCACAAAGAATTAAATGTATATGGTACTATGGCACAAGGGTCTTCAATGAAGCACTTCTGGTAATCATCACACTCATTATCATCAAACTCTGTGTCTGATCAGCCATGTTGCACTCTTCAGACATGCTAGATCTGTATTTACATCTTCACCATCATTGATGGTATTTCATGATTCTTGGGATTTTTGGACTCACTTAATTAGTCTTCCAGACTTCCAGACTTCTGGATCTGTACACATATGCTGGCCATATCTGTACAGCAGAGTCAGGACGTACTAGATCAATGTGCTAGCTACAGAAAATCTGCCTGGACAGAGTTTGCAACAGAGCAAAATGACATAAAAGTCCAGTCATAAAATAGCTTTAACACAAGGCAAATAAACACAGTTCTACTGCAGTACTGCGGCCCTGAAGATCTGTATGAACATTTGCCAAATATGTGTCATCATTTCAAAGAAATTTTCTGCTTCAAACCATTGTCTCTTACTTAAAATCATGGATTCTTCAGGTATTATCCCCTATAGTAAACCAGCTGATATCATATATGCCTTTTGCTTTTCAAGTTTCAGATTCTCTCTTCTGAACAGCCTTGATCAATTTACATGCTGGTGATAATTTACTTGTTTGTCTTTAACACTTTTTAGAGGAATGTCCACTTCAGAGTGGCCCTGGCCACATGCTAAAGTAGGGTGCAATACAGAAACTAGAAAAAAATGATTAATGGATGTCTGGGGAAAAAACAGAGCTTATTTCCATCATTTTAACCAACATGATGGCTCAATACCCCCTCAATCCCACATTATAAATAGCACCTACAATATTATGATGACAGAAATATAATACAGAGTTTTGCAAAGAGGGCAACACTGAATACATAGGAGGAGATGTTCAGCTCTTTGGTATTAAATTTTTACCTGTGCTGTTGTGATTTCATCAAGAGTAAACACCATTACCTAACTTTTAAATGCAAACCCAAAAGGTTGTAGGATAGTTTTTCCACTTTCTTCACTACTTGTCGAACCAATACCTGTTGTGGTTCTTCTGTTCTCATTTGATTACACCTTAATCAGGTGACTCATTTGGTCATGATTAACTCAAATTTAAGAATCTGGAAAAAAACTTGAATCACCAAAACTGTAGGTTATATCATCTAACTTAGGGTATTGGACAGCTAATTTATCTAAATTTAGCTGTTGAATTGTTAAGTGTCAAGACTGAGACATCAGTTTAGTCTCTGATTAACCAATAAAGAGACGCTCTGGAGTATAATTCACTGCAAATAATGAACCATTATAGAAAATGAATCATCTTTATAAATGGCACTATTTTAGATGCTAGAGATGCTCTAACATGCCTTAATTAAGATTATGTGTGAAGAAAATGCTGTGGAGCTGGACATGCAGCCAAGCAGGCACTGTCCTTGTTCAGTGCCATAAAGAATGAGCTAATAGTGGTGGTAAAGCATGTCCACATTAATACATTACACTCCTACCTGCAATAGATGTTTTTAGCACAATCATGGGCACCTTGCAGACCTGGACCTGGTCCTGAACACTGGCTTCATCACCATTTGTTTCTATTCTTTTTTAATGTTTAAAACACCATACTCACAGCTGGTGTATTTCATGAGTACTAACTATCCTTTAAAAACAAAATGAAATTAAAAGTGGTCATTGTGTCTCATAAAACTAGATTTATATGGGACATTCTAAAGGTAGATGTCAATGTTTGATAGGCATTCCTGGAAAGCATCTGACAGAGAGAATTTCGTTATAGTCCTCAACATTTTAATCATCATAATTACCTGATAATAATTAAAGATATTTAACACAGTTGCCAGACAGAAAAGCATAAGAAAATAAAGGGTTTTTTCTAGCCTTCATAGGCATGCAGAGGTTTTCAAGATATATTATGATGTGAACTTGTGAGTTTGAAGGCACAGCTCAGAACAGTGATGCATAGTAAAGAGAAATCATGTGGAGAGGAATTGAAATTACAGTAGTAGATAAAATATTTCGAAATACCACATCAATCTGTACCAACCAAGCATAGAAAAAATAATCTATGCGTTCCTATTTAAAATATTCTTGAAATACTAGCTCCTCAGATCCATTTTAAAATTCAGACATTACTCTTATTTCTAACTCTTCCCTTTCCCAAAATAAACATGTAATTTAGAGATGTAATGAAATTCTTTCAATTATGAAAGTCTAACTAAAAAGTACATAAAATAACTTCTAATAAGAAACAAACAAAACTTTATAAATTAGAACCATACAAGCTGCAGAAAAGTCCTCAAACCAAACCCACAGGACACCAAAAGTTGAAATCAGCCATCAAGAAAATAATTTAAATATTAAAAATGGGAATGCTACAAAGCTTCTATGGTGCTAGAGAGATAAAAGAGCTCTTATGATCTATACCCATCACATGATCCACAAAAGTCTATAAAAAGAATAATATATACATAATTGGAGTGCTGGAAAGAAAAGAAACCAGCCTGTTTTGTTTAGCAAGGAGAAACCAAAAAATGTTCTACACACACATTTCTTCTGTGGGGGACAGTAATAAAAGATCATTTTACAAGAATAGCAAGAAATTGTAGGGTCCATGTCTCAGAGATGAATACATACACACTCACAATAAAGTTCATTTTGCCAGGTTAATTAATCTGTGCATCAAACTGCTAAGGAAGATAATTATTTTCTCTTTCTGGTATATTAAAATGAATTCCATATGGGACTATATGTTGGTTTGGTAAGATAATGATGTTAATAGACTCAATGAAATTCAGTGATATGTGGCACTCAGGAGCTAAAACTATACAAATCTTCTGATAATCTATTACAAGTTTGGGAAATCTCTTAATCTCGATAAAGTACTAGAATGTGGAACCTCTTGTCTGCAAGTTTAAGTACAACTGCAGTAACTCACAACCTGATTCTAGCTTGTTGAAGAATAATCAGAACTTGCTTGTCACATATTTATTTTTGTGTCTCAAACTGGATACCTGGAAATATGGAGAGAAAGGTGATATTATTAATGAAACCTCATACATTTAGACCAAGTGAAAGTCAGCAAATCATGACAGCAATTCATAGCAGTTTTGAATTTAAATTAACTGAATTTGAATTTGTGCTATTATGAAGTGGTTTTCCTCATCTAAAGTGACACAAGGTCCTGTGTTTATATATAAGCTTAGACTTGGAATAAATACAAAGTATGTTTTTCAAAAAAAAGTTCCATTTTCTGATATGGTGCCCTCCAAGCTTCTTGTGGAGTACCTGAAGTAGTCCAGTTTTCAGCACACAATCAAATATTTTTTAACAGTTCTCTCTTTTTCTCTTTTTTCCCCTCTTAAATACCTGCTATATCTAGAAAAATGTATGTCTGCACTATATCACCAACAGGGTGCACAATGGCTGAGGGGTGTTTGAGCTAAGAAGAAAATTTTATGAGTGCAAAGACTATTTATTGCATTTCTTCCCTGGATACGAATGTAAAAAACCCAGGGTCCTCACAGACCTCTGTGGAAAAGCTAGCTGCAGTGAAAAAACCCTTCTACTGCCACAACCAAGATTGTAATGCTGTGAGATAGAAACAGCAGTGCCATTAATACGTCTTCTCACACAACCAATTTTGCAACTTGTAGAATATTGTAACAAAAATGTCTCCATACCTTTGGTCACTTAAATTTACCCAAGGAAGAGTGGTATTGAAATTCCCCTGATGCCTTGGGAATCTAGACAGATGTTTTCATTGATTGACCTGAACCGCAGTTTCATTGCAGGAAAATTGATATGCTTTGGAATTTGCTAAATTCATCCAAGTTTTGAAGCTGTTATTTTTGTTGACAAAGTATAGAGTGGCAGCATTCAGGAGTGCAGCATAGAGTGCTAAAGAAACTCTAGAGAGAGTGATTTCAAGTGATTTATTTGATCTCAATAAAAACAACCTCCCTCATGGATGAAAGAGAGACATTCCATGTAGCAAGCCATTTATTAAGCATTCCCTATAGAAAGTGATCTATATCAACCATTATATGAACCTTAATTGTGATTTTATTTTAATGCTACTTAGATTATTAAGTGTTTCAACTACCAGATAACAGAATCTATATTAGCAAGAGTGGAATAGTGTTAACATTAATTTTACTAAATATTTCAGCCCTGTTCCAACTATCTCTTGGAGGAAAGTTAATGGTCATAATCCAAGTAAAGCTCGCCTGAGAAAATCCCAAGCTGTGCTTGAAATACCTAATGTGCAGCTAGAGGACTCAGGAATGTATGAATGTAAGGCTGAAAACTCTCGTGGAAGAAATGTCTTCAGAGGACAGCTACAAGTATACAGTAAGTGTAACTGCACACAGTATTGTCCTGAAATCCTTTGTCCACACTTAAGGTTTTTGCTGAATGTGAAGCAATCCAAGGTTCAGTAGAAACAGGATCCCTTGATATATAGAGTATGCACCATATATAAACAATAGCTTTTAATTAAGGTAAACCTTTTTATTCCTTAGTATTGGATTGAAGTCTGAAACATAAATAGTGTTTACTGCTTTGAAGAATTTACTTAAATACAATTTCACATGGGATATGGGTTTTTTTGGTTTTTATTGGTTTTTTAATTAAAGAGTATAGTAGTAATTTTAGAAGTCTGTTTCATTTAGTTTGGATATAACTATGACATGCAACTTAAACATGAGTTATCTGTCAGAAAACAATGCTGGAGACATTTTAGGATTATTATCACACTTTTATAAACATTTTATGTGTGTCATGATTGGGTGCTGAGCTTTGTCAAGTTCATTGCACTAGAATGAGAGCTGAAGAAGGATTTGTTTTTTCCAGAAAATTCTCAATCTAGGCATGCACAATTTCCAAAATTTTTGATTTTCACAAAGTGTTCAACATTTTCTAAGACCCAAAAAACATTTTTGAGTTACCATAAAAGTAAGATTGATTCATGCATCAGATTGAAAATAAAAAAAGGAACCCTGAAAATAAAAATATGTAAGAAACCCCATGAATTCTAAATTATACTGTTGCTATATTCTAGAGTCTAGAAACAAAAACCTACATAATACACACCACGAATACTTATAAGTCAAAGTTTGGCATATACCACATGTAAGCTTGAGTCCCACTACTTTAAATCAATTTAAACCGCACTACTTTTTATTATTCCCTGGTTGCTACAACCTTAAATACTTTGCAGAAAAGGTCTACTGGGGGAGGTTATGCAACAAACTTTCAAACTTAATTGTTTTCTGTCTTTAAATATCCCAGCCAATGGAATTCCAAATGCTTCAGTTTAGATAGATCCTCAAGTTAATGGATATATCTAAGAAGTTTCTCCTGTGAATTTTCTCTCTCTTTTCCTGATTTCAGCCCATGGCTCCTAATGCCTTCTCCCCATTATTAACTATACAGAGATCTCTCTCTTTGTTGCACACTTTCACTAAATAACTATAGACTGGCATAGTATATTTATTTTCCACATATGTCAATATTTTCAGATCCATAATCAATTTTTCTGTCTTTTCAATGTCTTTATCTTAACTCAGTTGATTTTAGTGAGTATCTCTGGATCATGATTTTTCCCTTGCTTTTCATTCTCATCCACCTAGAGCCCAGAGCAGGTTTTTGTCTTCAATTTTTTTGTATATGCTGGAAAAATTCAGTGATGGTTAAGATGACAGTCTGTGCATTCAGTTTCAGATTTGCCATCTTGCACTTGCAGCAAAGGTTTTATGTCTTTTGCTGGAAACAGCAGAGACCAGCACCTACTCTTATGCCTCCTACTATGACAATAACCCACTGCTATTTCTCAAATTCTTACTATAAATTACTTCCATGAAAGTATAGCTGCTCCTGAAAGGCACCTGAGGGCCAGGGAAATTTAGCAGCTGGTCTTTTTCTACAATGTTTCTTCAAATTTTAGAAATTCAGAAAATTTAATTTGAGTTATAAGATGTATCCCAGCTCATACACTTCCTACCTGTTTTCTAGAGCCATGCAACTACTAGATGCCAAAGCAGTATATAAAGGTGTTATAATTATCTCTGCTTCCCTTTTTCAGAGTCAAAAGAATATAAAAGATGCTCTTCAAGAGAGAAGCTAAGATGTTATGAATTGAAATTATTTCTTCAGGGGGACCATGCAGATCAGTGGCATAAAATGACAGTAAACATGATAAGAGTGTTCTACACAACTCTTCATCTCTCATTATCCTTTTTCTTTGAGCAGAATTAAAGGTGGTACTCAAATCCATTGAAAATATTTGTTAGTTTTGTCCTATTCTTGTTAGATAGAAATATGAATTTTTCATTCTTTACCATTGTCGAAATTATATTTTTAGAGTCTCTGCCTTTACAGGATAGAGTACAAATTTAGTTCATGGGTGTTTTTAGCAATAATATTAGGACAATTTCTTCAACACCTCAGGAAGAGAGTTCACTTCATATTGTCTCATTCCTCTATTAAGAGATATGTGAGACAAGTACATTAAGTTTCACCTATTTGCATCAGCAGGCAGCAAGGTCAGAACAGGTTACAGAGGGCTTTCAGATGGACAATGCCAGCGGTGACTCCAGTACTGCAGGACAAGAAGCACAGACTTTACTAGCCCTCCCACAAGTGCTATTCCTTGGCCTCAAGACAAAATACTCTCCATGGAGCAACTCTCAGCCTTCAGTGCTCATGAAGACAGCATTAGTGTCTTACTGGTCTACAAACCTTGGCTACACTTTCCAAAGGTGTAAGAGAGTTTGTGTGAGGTTTCTACACAAAATTTAACCAAATGTTACTTCACAAAACTCTCAGCTTCCTTAGCTGACACCTGATGTTGCAGGATTTTGAGGCATTATCTGAAACAGCCTTTTCTGCCGTACCTTTTGTTCATAACAACAGTCAACATGAATTATTTACCTGTAAGCTCACTGTCTTTTCACTGACATCTTATTCCTCCAGGTGACAATGATTATTTTGGCTCAGAAATTCAGATGTAGGCCATCATTCCTTACCAGGGGTTTCTTGTAAAATTTCAGAGCAGTATGCAGGACCAGCTGTGTCATTCTGCGGTCTCACAATTTGCATACCTCTGTAGGAGCTCACTCGCTGTCTGTTTGAATCTTCTTCATCCTGTCAGTTGCATCTGATCTGGGTCACCACGGAGTATTTTGGAGAAAGCCCAGGACGCCCAGTCTGCCTGTCTAGTCACATTTAATCACACACTAGTGATTCTTTGCTTCTTACCTGCTGCTGCAATTCAGATACACCATGACTGCCTGATGCAGCTGACAAATCGGGTGCTGCTCAGAAAGCAGTTTCAGGTGCTGGCAACTTCAGATTATTGTAGTCTCAGCACTTAGTGCAAATTCAGCTGTAGGCATTAACAACATAATTTTTAAAATGCAGATCATCCTCTTATGTATTGCAACCTATTTTGAGTGGTTCCTATTTTGTGAGTTTCCCCCGAGTGATCAGCTCATCCTGTAAATTTCCATGAAATTTTATTCAAGCTCAAGTTGATTGATAGAAGAGAGCACAAAAAATTAAAATGTGAGGGGATAAATTTGCCATTAACCTTTTATTTCTCCTCAAACTCTGGCTAGCAGCATTTTCTCAATGGTAAGCACTGATATGTGAAATTTCTGCTCCCCTCTCACTCTTAAATTTTGGGGTTTTTTTTTTTTTTTTCTATGTTGCCTACTCACTACTGCCAGAATAAGCAGGAGGTGCTGATGTGAAGAGATTATAAAAACACAATTTTGGATGTTTTTCTTTTGGCTGTATCAGTTCCCTCATCCTGCATACAGCAGTGCCTTCCTGGCAGCTGGAATGAAGATTTGCCATAACACAAAAGTGGAACACTGACAGCAGGAATATTCTGTAATGCACTGTGACAGACCATACTGATTTTAAAATCTATTTTAATTAGTTCCTTATAAAAACCGCACGGGGAAAAAAGTCCACTCCTGCCACTACAGGTTAGTCCCAAACAGTAAAACTGGCAAGACATTTTAAAAGTGTATATTAGTTTTAAATTTTCTATCTTGACTTTATCACTTATCTTTTTCAATATGTCTCTCCTAGTTTACTCTTCCGATGAAATCTCATTCACAGGAAAATAAATTTTTTCACCTGAAACCCTGTATTCTTTTACATTTTAGGAAATTATTTTAAGTAATTTGTCTATGTAAAATTTTGTCTTTATTTTTTCTCAGACAAAATGCTGCTTAAAATCTTGAGAAAAATCTGAATTTTCAGCACCTTATTTTCATTTTGCATAGAGGACTTAAAAACTGGCATGTAAGCTTGCAGATTTGTTGCAAATTTATGATTGCAAAACATTTTTACATCCTTGAATAAAAAGGTGCAGAAATGCAGCATAAAATAAATCATGGATTGGATGGTGATTTAAGGATCTCAGAAACACTGTATAGAGCTCTGGCACAACACTCATAAAGACTGCTGAACACTAAAATGCATCCTTCTCTTCTCACAGTCTACCCAAAACTCTTCACTGGACAGATTAAAATAACAGGCAGACACCTTGTTTCTTCCCCAAGAAGAATGTTGTATTTATAAGAAAAAAAGAACTTGTTACTTTTGAAATCTGGTTAAATTTTCTAATTAAAATAAACTGTGATTATGGAATGAAGTTTTCTTTGCATACACATATATCAGAGTCATGTTAAGATATATTTCTGTTAAAAAAAAAATCCAAAAATGGTACATAGAGTCAGAGATTGTACATTCAGTTAAATGCTTCAACTTTAAAAGTCCTGATAGGATTTTAGAATAAAAGTTATGATTTTATGGGGAGTGACCCTTGCTAATGAGCAGAGAGGGAGTTGTTTGTGATAAAGCAAGGAGTATATAGAGAGAGAAACAGAAGCCAAAAAGTGATGAACAGTATTTCTCTCAGTTGTGCTTTTAGCTCTATTCCAGCTACATCTACAGCTATTGCTTTGCCTCTTTATTCTCAAAGGGGTGGGAATCTTGCCTTCACTGATAGCAAGTTCAACAGCTTGAAAAATGTGACTCCAAAGGCCATTTAGGCTACGAGGAGAAAATTTAGAGCAGAAATACCTCAACTAATGGAAAAAGGTTATTCTGACTGATCGGTCATAGCAGTGTGATTTGCAAGTTTGTACTTTCAGAAGAAAACCTGTACCACAATGGTGTTAGCAAGACAGCCACAGACAAAGGGTAGGGAGCAGCAGTTCTGAAGAGGACACTGTCTGCAGCCAGGCTCTGGGCAGCTCTGTTTCAATGTAAAAATGAGCATACTCTTTCCTGGACACTGGTTCATGATGAGCTCAAATTCAACATAGAAATGTGAGATTATATATGTTTTGAGTCAAATAATAAAATTCACAGAACAGCAAAATAATGAAAAATAAGTAAATATAAATAGGAAAAGTTTAGTTCCTCTTTAAAATGATTTGCATGATTTTATGGTACCACTGGCTGTCTTTTATGACTTTTTTGCTACACATTTAACTGTCTCATCTTCCAGAATCATATTAACGTAGTTATTTTCAAAGGAAACAATTTCTTCTCAGCATGCTTCCTTTGTGCATATTGAAGCACTCATAATGAGAACAACTATACAATGCACTTGAATTATATTTTTAGGACAACAGTGAAAAAATAAGCAGGGACTCCCACAACCTGTTTCTTTCTTCAGATTTTTGTGGGACCCTCTGTTATAACTTCAGAAAGAAGAAATTCAGCACAGCAGAGCACATTATAGAGAATTTCATGCACTGCCTTTTTAATAAGGAAGAAGAATAAGGAAGCAGGGTTTTTTTGTCTTGGGTTTGGGAGTGATGCTGGGTCAATCTCTCTCTTTTCCTCTACCAGAAGGGAAATGAGTGATGCTTCTTCTAATATGTTTCCAGCTTCTGACAAATGTCTGGTCTGGGACTCTGGAGCAGACTGTTCCCTGTTTAGGACTGATAGGCAGCTCTTTCAATTTCTTTATCACCCATGCATAAGATGTAAGCTAGAAGCAGTTAGTCACCTGTCATGCCTTTTCATATCTTCACACGTCTTTGATTGATGACCTGTCAAATGCCAGCTAGATTCAAAGATTTATTTTTAAACTCAATTCCCTATGTTTAAGTACATTATCAATTATCTGTCATTTAAAACTGAGACTTTGTTATGACAGATCTGGACTTCTATTCATACCATGCAGAATTTTACATCCCTTTAGCCTTTTAGCTAATTCTCTATGATTTGGAAAACCAACAAACAACAAAAGCAAACAAAAAAAAAATCCCAAACCAGCATTTGATATCCTTAAGTTAATTACTGTCATCTATCACCCACTATGTTATACAGAGTGATATGGCTGCAGTATGAAAACCCAAAAGCTGGCTTTTAAGCATACGTTTTTGTTTCTGCATATCAATGCAGAAATAGTTTCTCACTTAGTCATATAACGTTTCCCAGATTATAGGATTCTACAAATAGCTATCTGATTAACTGCAACAGTAAAGTTCTACTCTGAAAAAAAAATTCCCTGTTTTTTGATGGATTATTGCACAAAAGTTAGGTACTAATGATCCCATATACAGCTATCAACTGTTTTAAAATTGATGAATTCTGGAAATATCGTGGGTTCTCTGCTTAAAAATGTGAAAAGGATTTTCTCCTTGAAATAGGAATAAAATTTAGGACACTTTAACAAAAATATGTGCAAATACCTTACCAAACTCCCAGTCATGTCCTTACTAAATAAATAATGATTTCCTTGTAAACTGAGAAAACTACATGAAACACAGCCTATGACAATTAACCTCTTTACCACAATTCAAATATCTTAGGTCTTGTAAATTATTAAATGTTATATTGTGACTTCCAAATATTGGTCTCAAATTCAGGAATAATGAACCCACTAATATATATTACTGCAATTTAATCCATTTGACTTAAATTAAATCAGGCAGGTTTCTATTCTTGATCATGTTACTGCTCACTACTTGGTACCATTACAGCACTTCTTTTAAAGTTTGGAGTTCGTTAATTTTATTACTGTCTCTTTTGATTTGGGTCTTTTTCTTTTAATGTGCTTTGTTCTGAGAGTAAGGTAAGTCTTGTAAAGGCCATTAATTTAAGCTTTTTAATTGATTAGGTCTTTGCACATCAGCTAGAGAATTACCTAGCTGGACTCTAACACAGCAATTTTTTCTTGCAGCCTACCCCCATTGGGTGGAGAAACTTAATGATACCCAATTAGACAGTGGGGATCAGCTCCGATGGGAATGCAAAGCCACTGGAAAGCCAAGGCCCACGTATCGCTGGCTGAAAAATGGAACTCCTCTCTGGCCACAGGTACACTAGACAAGGAGTCACCTGTATGTGGGATGTTTCTCCTTTCATTCAGATAAAGTCAGTTAAAGAAAGTACTAAAAAGTTCTTCAGAAGTTACTGTTTGGTTAATGCAAAAAGTATGATGACCACAATTTCAACACAAGCTGTTCTCTGCAAGTAACACAGCTCATCATGAAGACATTAAAATAGTTAATGTAAGACTCCTAGAATGTAAAGTGTTTTACTACAATCACCTGATATATTTTAGAATTAGACATAAATAAAATGACCACTGATGGCATGATCTGTCTTTTCTTTCACTTTCTTCTCTTTCTCTCATTGAATCATCAAAACATCACCCCACATCATGTGGGATTTTTTTCTAATACCTTTCCATTTTATAGTCTCAAATTATTTGGAGTAAAGAGAAGTTTTGGAAATTTATTTAATCTATTTTTTTTCAGACTAAAATAAAGCTGCTTGATTCTGGGAGAAAATGTCTATATTTGCAAATGAACTCACAGAATGGATTTATGAATATAAAAGATGTAATGTCTTCCTTTTCAGCAAATGTCCCTTCTATCTCTCTGTGAACATCAACCAATTATGCAAACAACAAAAAGGAAACATAAAAACAGTTTACTTTTGAAGCTCTGAGGCACTGAAAAAAAAGGTTACTCTATTCATTTCTGACTTTTTAGATGGAGCTATTAGTGCTGAAATTGAAGCAATTTAAATATCTCTACTTTTTGGTTCTCTGATTTTCCAAACCATTAGTTTCTCCAGGCTCTGAAATTTCAAAACAAATTTTACTTTGAGCTGGGTGAGGGCTTACAACAAACTGAATTTTTATCACCATTTCCTCTGATTTCCAAACAATTTATGCCTTATCAATTTTAATTTCCAGCAACTGTTATTGAAATTTAGACTTATTTTATAGAAGTTGAAATAATTCATATTATAGCTTCATGAAATACTCTCTTCCATAAACAGCTATCAATGTCCTTTCTCTTCCAGTTGTGGCAATTATTTTCTACTAGTGGGCTTTTCAAATAAGAAATTTGTACTAATAATGAAAGCAATTGGATCCTTTCATTCTCACTTATGCAAGCAATCTTTATATCTGCCTTTACAAAAATAGCACCATGACTGACACCAAAAATTTGCTGCATATTTGAAGATCATCAGATATATTACATTCCCAAATGATTTCTTGCCCCCTTAAAGTTCCCAGGATGAGCTGCTTTTAAAAATCATGTAAGGGTAACAGCAAACAAACAAGCAAACAGAAAAAAGGAAATAGTGAATGTAGTGAATTTGCCCTGAAAATATTTACTGTCAAATACTTTTTTGGCTTTTATTCTTGTAATTTCTTGTAGAACAAGAAAAAGGTATGCCCAAGGAAAATTGTTACTTAATTTTATTTTAGGTCCTTATTTGTCACTTCACCTTAAGCTAATAGCCCAGCAATTTTCCAGTGCCTTTTTGTTTTTATAATTTTTTTTTTTTAATTCTATTACAGAGCAGGATTGAGATGATTAATGGTGTTCTGATGATCCACAGTGTGAATGTCTCAGATGCTGGAATGTATCAGTGCTTAGCAGAAAATAAGTATGGTACAATTTATGCCAGTGCCGAGCTGAAGATTTTAGGTGAGTATTGGAAAAGGATAAACTGTTCCTTTTTCCCCTTTTGAGAATTTTTTTTTCTTAGACTGTTGTGACAAGGAACAGCTTCTGCCAGTCCAAACAGTAGAGCAGAAAAAGTAGTTTCTTTTTATTCTTGTTACTTCTGTGTAGGAGAGTCTTTTGTTGCCCCAGAGATCATAGGGCCTTCTGTTAACCAAAAATTTTCATTCATACATAACTGACTCAGTAACATTTTCTGAATATTTCTCTTATAAGGATATTTTAATTCAAATAAATGGAAAAAAATATTTTTATTCCCACAAACAAATATGCAGGGGATATAATGTAGAGGAAGTAAATGTATTTTAATCTCTTTCAAAAATAACTTATTATTTCTACTTTGGCCAGTATTCAAAGGTAATTATGCATGATTTTAGTTTCAAAAAACTTCTTAAGAAGTTTTTCCACAGAAAAGCAAATACACTACATAGTGTTACTTTGAAATATGATAAAAATGTCATTATCCAAAAGCTGAAGCAGGCAATTAATGAAGAGAAACTTGAAGAACTTTTCAACACTCTAATTTTGCTTAAAGCAAGCGATAGCAACTTGCAATGGAACAGTAGTGATTCCAGAGGATTAAGTGAGACATGTAAGACTCCTATCATCTTTATTGGGGCATGATGCAGGAGGAAGAACAGTGTCCACCAAAGTAATTTAATGACCATATCAGAGGTTATACCTGCAGATGAGAATCATTCTCATAAACACCCAGTATTATGAGTAACAAAGCTATAATTGCAGAAATATACCGTATTTCAGCTAACATTTGGCTCTTTCAGCAAATGACCTTTCTAGTATATTTCAGCTATAGCTGGCCAAATTAGAATTTTACTGATAAGTTTAAAATCATTTCTTTGGAGCCATAAACTAAAAAGCCAAGATGAGTGATTGTTCTCTTTTCATCACTTTTTTTTGGTCATATGTGAGTCACTCAACAAACCTATTGGCTAGGGTATTCTTTTGCTATTTTTTTTGTGTCCTTGTAAAATAGATACACCTAATATATCAGGTAGTGCACAGTTTCTTTGATTTTTTTTTTTAATATCAGGAATAGACCATGTATATTGCTGCAGTAAGATTAGCTTTCCATTTTCTCACTTGTAAGATTGTACCCCTGTTAAATGTACCCCATAATATTGTATTGAAGAAGCGGTTGTGTTTAATTTGCTGCCCTAACAAAGGGTAAAGAACAGAATAAGTTGTCCATATAAATATCTCTGGAATGAGGATAAACTGAAATAATGGTAGGAAATTCCTACATATTTGAGGCAATGAAGTGTAATGTCCCAGCTGGTGTAGCAGAGATAGGGGCTTTGGCTTTTCAAAAGTAGTTCAAGAAAAACACAATCAAATGAGATTACTTGAGAACTAATGCCCTTTCTTAGTGTAAAATTACAATAATTAGTGTCATTTTGTAATGCATTTACTAGTTTAGCTTTTGTTTGTAAACAATGAGACTTCTTAAAAAGTTAAATACTAAGAACAAGACATGGCTAAATATCTTTTATTAAGAAGTTCTCATATTTAAATTCCCAGTATTCAGACAAATATAAGAAGAGAAAGCATTAAATTTCTCTAACAGTAATATTTTTTGTATGCATTAACTCTGGAGAGTGCATGTTGGATAGTTGTGAAATTAAAACTTTGTTTTCTTTTGAACTGTTTACCTTTAAAAAGTTTTTGCTAAAAAAAGGATGGGAAAAGTATAACTAAAACATTAGTATTATTTGATTTCAACTTTGACATAATTTCAAAGAGGAAAATGGAGATTCTATTCCCAACCCCAAATTTATTTTTCTAATCTTCTATTAGAACCTAATGCAACAGAAGGCTCTGACTGTTCTCTGTAGAGTTAACATAATTCTTTTTTAACAGCTTCAGCTCCCACTTTCCCACTCAATCAAATGAGGAAAACAATAATTGTTACCAAGGGCCAAGAAGTTGTCATTGAGTGCAAGCCACAAGCCTCTCCAAAGCCAACTATCACCTGGAAGAAAGGCGACAAAGTGTTAAGGGAGAATAAGAGGTCAGAAGTCTGTTCGGTAAACTAAATATTGTGTTTGCATTTTGGATTCTGTGATAGGATATGAAAATGCAGCAAGTGACAAGAACATGCTGAACATTGGCCTGGGTATGGCATAATTATTTTGTCAAACTGATTTGTTTGACAGGAGTGACTTTATAGTTTCCACAATATTGAAATGAAAAATCTTAACATTGTTCAGAGATGCAGAGAGATGAAAAGGTGTGGCTACTTGTTGGGGTTATGTCTCTATTTTCTATTACTAATTTCAAAAGCCTTTCAATTACTCTGTAGAGGTACTACAAATTTAGTGTATGTGAGTATCAAAAGAACAGAGGCTGAAGTATTCAGGAACACATAAAATATAAAATGTGCTTATTCATTTGAAATAATTTTAATAAGGCAGATTTACAGCTTGATCACTATGGAAGTCTATGTAAGAATAGCTTTAAAATGATTGAGGGACAGAAAATATAATTCCATTATGAGATTTAATTATACTGGTAATTTTTGTACTCAGCAGCACATCCATTTAACAGATTGTGCTTGATTAAATAAGTTCTGTCCAGCTTTGTATGATAAAAGTAGTTTAAGCACTGCAGGTAACATGCCAGATGTAATTGCACTTTACAAGATTGCTTATCTGTACACTAGAATAGTTTTGCCATGCTGCACATGGTCTTTAAGTACAAAGAGCAATCTTTTCCTCTTTCTGTTAATGTGGTATGTGAACGAACCATTTAAAATTACTTGTGTAGTATTAATCAGAAAGATAAAAGCAAGCCTCTCTTTTGTGAATGTTTGCAGCACTGAGGGAAGCAGTAGAGTGCATCTGTCCTCATTAACTGCAAAAGCTATTTTGTTGAAGTGTGTTGGATTTTCATTTCATGACATTTGTTTTATTCTGAGAAGGAAAAATAGGTAACTTCTTGTAACATATTGCATTATTTTGTTGAGGGGGAGAGAGAAAAACAGCACTTTATACAACATTTTACTAACAGGGGTGAGTTGTATCATTTGTATTGACAATATGACAGATTCATATTATAAAGGAGCAGAAAATATAAAATATTGTGACACTGATGTCTCTATGCTCTACCTACACAGTTGATATTTTTCACTACGTGAACTTTTCCTCTCATGTCCACAACACTGACTATGGTTTTTCTGGTCACCACGTGTAAATCACATTTTAATCCAAGACCAGTAAAGCATTTTGGTAATTACTTCAAGCCTGTCCAAACATAGCCTAACTCTGAAGCTAATATATTACGAAAATAGATCAGGAGTTTCATTTTTTGGTATTTGTAACTTTTGATGCTTGCTTGTATTGACAGAGGCTGGAACAGGAAATAGTGAAACATGGAAAATTAAAAGCAGCACATTGAGCTATTTCAGATATTTAAAAGAAGAGGGTTGTATTCAACTTAATTTTTTAGTCAGCTGTTCAAGGATTATCTTGTGTCATTCACAGTAGTTTCCTTGCATCCACTATTTATAGATGGGTGGGCATGAGAGGAATATCAATTTCAAGGGAATTCAGTTCTGCCTCTATACAGAACACTTAAAAAAAATAATAGAATCTCTTTGAAGAGAAAGTGGGGAAGTCGATTGTGATTTGCGAAAGGAAGTGTAAAGCAACAAAGACAGTATGTGCAATTCCGTGCTATGAGCACTCTGAGAAGGAGGGAGCTCTGTTAAACCTTTTAAAAAGGAATAAACTGACATAGTTAACATATCTGTATACTTTAAAAATGGGCTTTCTTCATTGTCTGTTGATAAAAGTCCCAACTAAAAAAAAAAAAAATAAGAACTGTCATCTGATGAGTTTGCATGGACTATTAAGTCCTTAGAAATTTAAACCAATAATTTATTTTAAAAATAGCAAAAAAACCCCAAACAAACAAACAACAGTCTGGTTAAATAATAATGGAGGGCAAGGATAGAACAGTATAATAATTTTTTTCTTTTCTGTCACAGCTTTTTTTTTCTCTTCTAAAGTGCCTGGATCAAGTGCACTTTGTGTTTAGGTTTTGTGAATTTCGTGAGCCCAGAAAAAGGATTTGATCCTTTTAGCAACATCAATAAAAAAGAGCTCTTCCCCTCACAGCAAAGAAAAAATTTCACATGACCAGTGGGTCTGATATTATCTATTCCATATCTTCCAAACTCTGTTGCCTCTTAGGTGTTTTTTATACAACAAAAGCTGGTTGACAGAAATACCTCTGGCAACGTTTCCATAGGTAACTGAAGAGGAGGTTGATTGTTCCTGTGGGACTCGTGGCTGAGTACAGTTCTCACTGCAGTCAGACCTTGACTCAAGCTCCTGGAATTTAATGCAGTTTGAAAGCCTCAAATGTTTCAGATTCATTGGAAAGCCATGCACTTGGGGACATAACTGTGGAAAGCCTTCACTAGCTTCATTTCTTGGTCTCTTTTACCTTCAAACAAATTATCCAGTTCAAGGCCTTCATATTCATAGTATAGCTATTATAGGCTTGATCCCCAGAAATCATTTGGAGCAGCCAGGTAATTTGATTCCTCTTGGAAAGCATCTGCATATTGTAACAGGTTTTCTCAATTGAGTTCCAAATGAGTGGCAAGTCTATGAGATAGGTCCAAAAAAATTAGGATATTCAGTTATGTCAGTTATTTTATGTTAGTTATTTGCTGTCAAAAAGCACGGCTCAGACTTTTACAATCTAAAAATATATTAAATCTGATGAAATTACTCCTGTAGAAAGATAGTTATTTAATAAAGTTTCCAAAGGGTTTACAATTCATTTTATTAACCAGAGATAAAGATCAAGAACGTATGCAAAAGAAATTAAATAAAATATATTATAATGGAAATCTTCTATGAAGAAGACTAGAACTTCCAAAGATCAAGGCAGAGTCTGTGAAGCTTACTGATACAAGACATTTTATGATCAGCATCTGAATGGAATTCAAGTCTCTTTCATATATCGTTATCTCAGTGGGTCATTAATACCTTCAATCAAAGATAATTTCATCAGCAATTTCACCTAGCAGTTAAAAGAAAGAAATTTTTTATATTTTTATTTTGGAATTAGAATACAGGTGAGCACAACACCAATGTCAGTAGTGTAGGTAGAGAACATATTTAAGCTGTGTATTTTCATTAATCACCTCACAATAATTAAAATCCGTAACTATCTTTACTAACCACTTGTCTCTGTGCTCTGTTGTCTCATAAGCTGGTAGATAATTGTGTCTCATTTATGGCAGGCTGTGATAATGTATGCTCTGGTTATTGATTTGAACAATATTTTGATCCATAAGAATTTGTAAAAACTTTGGAATCTTTTAGTTCATAAATAGTTTTGCTTTTATAGAAAAGGGGATTGTATTGGGGTCAAAGTCTGAAAAAAAGTACTTGCTTTGATTTCTAGTAAACAGTTTGGTTGGAAATTTGCTTTAGAACCTAAATAGGAAGAATTAGGCCCTTGGGCAAGGGTTTACTGGCCAAAAAAAATTTTGTTAAGTTTCTGAAATATTTCAATCAGATACTTCCTTAAGTGTAATCAAACCATCACTTACTACTTCAGCATCACTTTCTAAACAGGACCAAGACCCAGCCCATTCAGACCACAAAGCCATCCAGAAGCCTTTCTATAATTAAACATTTTTTATCTTATGTATCAAACTAAAAGAAAGCAACAAAAGTGATGCTTTGTAGACCACAAATGTTATAACACACACTAGAATGGACCAGAATTTGGTGTTAGTTGCATCAATATAAATCATGAGTTTTACTAACAAAGTCAATGATTAAATTCAGGACAAATTTTTTTTGTTATTATTTTTTTTCAGTTCCTGTGTTCAGGCATTAGATGTTGTATAATGATTTACTACTGCATAAAGTTTTGTGAGCCATTACTCCATGAGCTGCAGTCTTTTTCTTCACTTTCTTACAGGCACCTTTTCTTGTCTAGAATGCCTTGTATGCCTTGTAGTGGTGACTACAGTTGATGTTTAAACTGAAGACTCAAAAAGGGTTGAAAAGTCCTATAAGTCCATGTTTATCTGTTTTTGTGCTTTCTTGTACAACTAAAATATTCTCCTCTTTAAACTTATATAAAATTTTTGCTCTAGCTCATTATTTCCATTACATATCCATTAATTAAAGTTAAAATAATTTGAAAGCACTCTAGCAGTGGAAATGTTCTCCTTAGTCCCTATTTTTTCTTCTTTATTAAGACTACCAAGTAATAAAAATAATTATTATAATAATAATTTCAAAAGCACAGTTTAACCAAAAATTGTATCACTGAGGAAGAAAGCAGAGCTTAACCAAGAAATAGGTAACTTAGGGAGCAGGACTTTCTAGCCCAAATTCTATGCTGCTGCATTTTGTTTTTGTTCTTTTCCTTTTGAAGCTTCTCCAATTATAATGCATTGTTCATCGCTGTTTGTTTCACACCATAACTTGTGTGCAGATTAATATTTCATCTTAAAAAAACCCATCAAAATATAATGATGACCTAATACCTATGTATTCATTAGTAATGTAGCTCTGTGTTTACTGATTTTTTACTTTCCATATGGCTCAGTGGCACAGTCTAAGCTTTCTCCTTCACCTCACAGAACAAGCTGTGCAGAAAAACATTAACAGTCTCTGAAGGTCAGATTCACCATAGATCACCCAAAACAGAACAGTGCCAGTCTCTGTGGCCACTGTGTAATTGCTCATATTGATCCATCTGTGTCCCAGATCACCTTTGTTGAAGACCTAAATACACTAAGCATTTCTTTGGGGAAAATATGTGGTAGCAAAACTCCACCTGCCGCTTCAAATCAGTCACTTTTTTATGGAGCAATAAGCTTCCTGTATTCCACTTCTGTTTGAAGGAGTTTTGGATATAAGATGAGAAAACTTGGTATGTTAGCAGCAAAGGAAATTTTAAATATTTTGAAAATAATAGGTTGAGTCTGGCCAGGACACAAACTTCAACTTCCTTATTCTTAAAATACACAATCACAGTGGTAATTTTATTGAATGCAAGTAGGTAAAGGTAGGTAAAAACATTTTTCCTTTTTTTCTGAATGATATAAAAGAATTACAGAACAGCAGTGAGTGGCATGGAGCTCTGGATAGCATCTGGTTCACTCCCAGGATCAGAGCAGTGTCAGCTAGAACAGATTCCATAATGTCATGTCTTGTAAGGTTTCAAATAACTCTAGGGAGAGAAACACTACAGCCTATCTGGGAAATTTGTTCCTGCTGCAGTTAAGCACCCCTACAGTAAAACAAAACAAACAAAACAAAACAAAACAAAACAATAAAAATAACATACAAAAAATCCAAACAAGCAAACTAACAAAAACCCTTTTAATATTTAAATGGAATTGATGCTTACACGGAATTGCATGTGTTTCAGTTTGTCCCCATTGTCTCTGTCCTGTCAGAGGGCACCACTGAGAAGAATCAAACTACATCTGCGTACTTCCTTCCTTCAGAGCGGGGGCAACAGTGCATTTAACAGCTGGAAGGGTCCAGTCTGTAATAAATATGGCCAAATAATGAATTTATATCAATGCTTCTTCCATGACACGTGAAATTCTCCATTCAGATCTGTGCCAAACCTGCCTAGCCACCAAAACTCAAAAAATGGGGATCTCACCCATACAAAACCTTCCCAGTGTGTATTGCCATGTTGCAAAGTTACTTTCTATTTGCCATGTTCTTCATTTACTGTGTGCCTCCCCTGAGGTCGCTGGGACTGATTTGCAGCCACAGAGATGCCTACAGAAGCTGTGCATTGAACAACAAAGTACTAGATATTAATAGTAAGTGCTCTGATAGTTATCCCCTTAATACTACAAATAAAATTAATGGATACTGAAAACAGGGAGATATGGATATTTGTGAAGTTACTGGACATTAAAAATATGGAGAATTATTTATGAGGAAATTTTGTCTTCATAGATTCGTGGGTATAAAATTACAAACCGTACATTGACCTGTGAAGAACAGAACACTAAACAGTGCTCATTAGGTGGGAATCATTGTCTATAGGTACTAAATTTACAATAAAGACACTGGAGGGGACAAAGTGTTCAAGCTGCATGTAACAATACATGAGGGAGTGAATTGAGGCTGCTACAATCTTGCCTTGATCTAAGCTTGCTTTATTTTGCTTTCTTTCCGTTATGTTTCCGTAACACTCAGCAGCTGTAAAAGAAGTCAGAGAAAAGAAAGAGAAGAAAGAGTTCTTTTATGGGAACATTAAATTCCAAATACGAATATTATACAAAGACACAGAGAAATCTGGTGCTCTTGCTTTTTACTTACCTTCAAGGCAATGTTGAAATCTTTGAACCACAGAAGTAGCTGTCCTGTATGCCTAGATATTTCATCTGTCCCTCTTTGCTACGTAATTAGTGGAAACACATAGAGCACTTAAATCTAAAAATATCATCATTCAAAACCTTAGAAAGAGACATGTTTTTATATTCTTCTCGTCTCTCAAACTCCTTCATTTTAAGTTTTTACAGGTTCTTATTATGGTTTTTCTCTTCACTCTACTGTATTTAAAGAGCTGTCAATGATTCCATTATAAGTTCCTATTTTAATAGATTTTCAGCTTAATTACAGTGGAAAAAATCAAAGGAAAAGAAGGGTTTTTCAGAGCAGCAACAAGAAAAAGATTGAGTTTGCAGGCAAAATTTGTACTCAGTTTTATATAGTGCTTTGGTTTGTAAATGTTGTGTTATGCTTTTGAATATGAACATGTAGCATAGGTATATATTATAGGCTTTCTTCATAATCATGGTGGTAGCTTTCCAAAAGAATTATGGTTTCATCTAACTATGGTTTGTATCATTTGTTTGAACTGAAAGCTATGGACAAGAAAGTATATATGTAAAACGGATGGAAAATTATTCTGAATCATATTTTTTTTCCTGTTTGCCTATTGGTTCCTGAATTGCTCAGGGCTCAATTTCTTCTCGGCACAAGCTTTCTTGTATTTATGCTATCAGTCACACAGAGAGCAGAGAAGTTCAGCCTACTACCATTCAAGTTTTTCATAAGAAAAGAACACCCTTTATTTCCTCGTGGTAATGAAATATCTTTAGAGTTATTCCAACTACAGGGACAATCTGTTAAGCAATTTGAAGATTTTACTCCAATTAAATATCCAAAGAAAATGACAATTTCTAAGTTTTAATTAGTTTAACAAATAACATTTCCCACAGAATAACAAATATTTATATCTAAGTAAATTATTATCTACAAGATCCTACATGACTTCTCTGAACTGTCTTTCTTCCCAGGAATGGTATTCAGGACAATATGTTTTATTATTTGTCCTTAATACAGTACTTCATATACAGCTGTGTAGGCACTCACTGACTCTTTTTAGGGAAATAAGTCTTGATTCAAATCTGAAGTATATGTTAAGGAAACAGTGCGTTGAAGTCTACATTTTAGAAATACATTCTCTTCTTCACACATTGGGTTGATGTTTGAAGAAGTGTTTCACCACATCTTACCATTTTTCAACTCAAGCAGGATTTGTGTGAAAACAGATACTCAGTTCCCTATAATAACCCCTGCTGCCATCTAGCCATTTGGGAAAGTCTTTCATCATTACCCTTTAATGTCTATCTAGCACATGTGGGTGTTTTGGATCTCTTCAGGTACCTACAGACTAGACATTAATACCTGAGGAGGTGAGTTCCACCCTGTAGGATCTTGTTTTTTAGTATTTCCATGAAACTGCATTTCCCTTTTTTTGACCAGTTACTGAACTGTGAGCATCCCATATATATTCCATAGCCCTAATTAAAAGAAAAAGCTGAAAAGCTCAACCATTTTAAGTTGCTGACAACACAAGATATTTGACCTGCTGTCTACGCCTTGATTAACTACTGACAACTAATTATCATTTGAGCAAAAATTTCATTAATTTTGATTTTAACTATGATTCATTTCTCTGTTGCTGTTATAAAGGGCTGCATGTTTGTTCACCACACAGGTAGAATATGACATCAGTGGCCTAAAGGTTTTTCTTTCCTTAAGGCTTTTCAGACTCTGACTTTTAGCATCCTTTGCCCTTAAGAGAAACTTAATCTAAAAATCTTAGGACTTTAAACACTGAAATTCATGCTACCAACTCATCCCCTAGGGAAAATTTAATGATCGAAAAGTAGTGAAGAAGGAAAACACCCAGGACATTAGAAAGAGAAGCTTAATGACAGAAACTCTAATCTTCCTGAGAGAGTTCTGCAAGTCACTTCTTTTCAATTTTTGCATAAATCATGGTCTAATTTAGCTGTGGCAGGCTCATAATGGGAACTAGAGATCTGGTTATAAAGTAGAAAAGGGAAACAATTATATCCTTGACTAAATAGTAAAAACAAATGGCAAGATTGTCCCTTGATAAAAGGAGTCTGTTCTAAAGCAGCATTGTTTTACTAACTGAGCATATTACGTGAGGTTTTAGAAGATAATGATCTAGCCACACACCTAAACAGCTCTCAAATTTCATTCATGTTTTCTTACTGAGAAGATGATTAAGGAAACAGTCCAGTACCCAGAAATATTAAATGTTATGTGTTCTGTGGACTTCAGGCAAGAGACTTGATTTTTTGTATCTATGTGTGCAGTTAGGCATGGCTTCAGTGACAAACTGCTGAAATTTCCACCCTCATCTTAGGTCTATAGATTTACACTGAAAAGATTCAGGAATTCAATTCAGTTGAAAAATAGCCCCTTTATTTAACCTAAGCTTTGTTGTCTGGATTTATTTTTTTTTGCCTAGATGATTACCCTTGTCAGCAAGTCATACAGATGCAGTGATGCCTCTGCCAGAGCAGCTCAGGAAAGACTGGAGTGATGAGCCATGTACTGGAGCAGGTGCTCACAGCAAAGTGTCTAGGACAGCACACACACCATGACAGTCTCTCGTTTTTCTGCCTACACGTGCTCTGCACCAGTTAGGACAGATGATTTACCCACACATGTAAATGAAAACTGCCTTGTAATCTCAGCTGGGATTTCACTGGGATGCAATCAGCAGTTAGTCCCTGGCTGGATTTTAGCCTCCCTCAAGTAGCTGCCGCAAGTAGTCCCTAAGCATCTTAGGAGTTTCAGCATGCCAAAAGCCAGTCCTGCTACCCTGTTGCATGCTGCCACCATGTTTTAAAGGCCAACGTCATTGAATGAATGAAAACTTTTCTCTGAGAGCTGACTTCATTATATGGGGGAATGCACCTATTTATTTTCCTGAAGGAGAAATAATAACCGTTCAAGTGGTACTGCACATGGGAGTTCTACCTCAGCCAGCATCTCTGGACGTTACCACAGAATTGGTAAGAATCAAGAATTTCTGTGGCTCGGTGACATGTAACCATACAGCAATAAACTGGTTTAAGGCTCTAGGAACCAAGTCAATTTTTAAATTAGAAAGAAGTGGAATGTGAAAGAAGTTCACAAGGCATTGTGGGAAAGTTATAACATCCCAGATATTTGGGATTGAAAAATTTTGTCAGACTCTAGAATATGAGCATGTACTTCAATTATATATTTTAATTTATAGCACATATTGCGTTTTAAGTGATGCTTAATATTTTTAAATCTATCAGTCAGCATCCATGATCTGTGTGGAGGCTACAAAACTCTTCCACACATGGGCTGTCAGAATCCATTTTGCACTGGAAAATCTCTTTTACAGGGAATATTCTTCCTTATCTGTCATAAATCTAAAATAATTAGGGTGGATTTTCAACAGGTGATCATCATTGCATCTAGCTATAGTGATCTTTGTAGATATATTGTGAAATTCATTATTAAATTTCAAAATTAAATAGGAATTTTTGATACCTTTGGCATCTTCTCTCACATTAGGTTCTGACATTCTCCAGTTTGTCAGTCTCAGAAATCAATGGACTCTCAGTATTTACGTGCTAATTGGTCCCAGAGAAGGAGTATAAGTTTATTCATATTTTTTAAAAGTTAGGTATATTTTGTAGAAAATGAAATTTTGTGCAAAAACTTAAATTATTCGCTATTTAGAAAAGTAGTATGGTGGAAACTGGCGTTCTAATGGCAGCTAAATTACAGTAGTCTAGAAAACAATGCTACAATTAATCTGCATAGTCATTATAGAAGATAATGACTTTCTCAAATCAATGATCTTCAGGGCTCTGCCTAACTTTATAAATACACTTCAATCCATAAATGACCATAAATTTACTATCCAATCAGCAGTCTCAGTGGTGTATTTCTAAGCAATGTATGGCAATGAAGCTATATGTTATCCAGCAAAAAGACACTCTAGGTCAGAACAAGGAATATCCGTTCCTTTTGCATTTTGTATACTTTCAATTACTGTAGAACCTCAGTCACTGCTGTTCTCAAGGTTCAGATTTGCTTCACTGTGAAAAATAGACACCATATTTCCCCATGAAAAACTTCTGCCTTTTTATCTATAAAGAGAGCCAAAGTATTGCTTAAGTAATATGAAAATTAGTATCACAAATCAGTATCACACTATTAGTGATCACGGTTATATTCCTTGTCTTTTAACAGTATCAATCTCATGCTTTCATTTGGACAAGAGGTTAATTTAAATTAATTTTAAATGCAATGTTTCTCCCTAGTAAATCATAGTGAGAAGGCAAGAATTTGCCAATATTTATGAAAAACAACATGAGTGATTTATCACTGCTTTTAAATTGTAAATTCACTTACCGCTGGGAAAGACACTATCTCTAATAAGATCTAGTTGTGTATAACACGAATTTTACAATGGCATATTACCAATATCAGTGAAAATCACATTATTCTGATATTAAGGACTTCCATATAAGTAGATTTTCTACGCATTTATCTGAGATTGCTGTATTTCTCATTTTTCTTTTCAATGGTTGTGTATAGCTACTGTCTATACAGCAAATAAATGAAAGTCAGAGGGAAAAGAATCATAAATGTAATGGACACAGGAGCTTAAAAATATACTGAGGCTTATTTTTAGTAGACTAGATTTTAAAAAGAAAAAACATTCTAGCAAAGCAAAGAGTTGAGGCATTTGATATTTGTAAAGGCTTTTAATGAGCATTCCTCAACCTTGGCCTCCCCTTCTGCTTTCCTCTTGTTAAATCCTTTTAAAAAGTTATTTCTCCAGTTTCTGGTTTTCAAATTTAACAAGTAAGAGATTCTAAGTTAATTAATATGCCATTTCAATCCAATTATTAAAAATTATTTAGTAAAATTAGCACCAGCATTAATACCTGTAGCACTTCATTGGACCTAATATACTAGTAGGCTTTTTTTTCTCCTGCCACAGAGGCCTGTCATGTCTGTACAATCGCTAACATGATTTTGTATGTGTGCTCACTATTATCTCTCTGCCTATGTTCACAGCAGGAATAATAAGCCTAGAGGTGGGAAATGCATCATTTAAATTTTAGCAAAGTGTCATTAAATTAACTGCTCCAAAATAATTGAAACATATTAAAAGCATTTTAAATTTGGAGTTTTAGATAAAAACTTAGGAAGATATATGGGAAAAGTTTGTTATTTTCATATGTGTGTGTGCCTTAAGGACTCATTCCACTCATTTCCCACAGTACATAGTCTGAAAAGTGATGATATGGTATTGTACCAATGTACAAAGGTGATACGGTGTGATAGAAGTATGGTTATGTTGGAATCAGGACACATTCTGAAGCTACAAAATGTTTGCTGTACCTTCCATAAACCTGCCAGTTTTACAAAGATCTCAAACTATTGAGCAGAAGGATCTTTCATAACTCCTTTTTTTGTTATTTTTGAAGGAGTGACCTCTTTGAATGTTCTCAGATCTATGCATTACTTATTCTTTGACAAGAATAATAATGACCCTTCAAAGGAATCTCAGCCTTTTCTCTGTGACTGTTTATTAGTCTCATATTTTTATACTTGTATTTCTGCAATTTCATACAATTTTCACTTTCATAGTCAAATATTTTCTCAACTCTTCAATATGTGCAGCAGTTACATAACCCCAAGGACATCCACTGGTGTGGTTCATTTGCCACTAAAGCCAAATGATGTATACTAAGTGGGTTTTTTTTTTTTTCTTTTTGTATAAGAAACCCTTCTTCCGGTGGAACAGTAAGACTTCATGGTTTTTAGTTTAGAATTGAAAAGGTTTTCTGTAGCTTGACTGAAATGTTATCATTATCACAAAATTAATCAGTATTTCTTTCTGTCTAGCAAATATCAAGACAGCTCTCCTCACACTAAAAATTGCAAAAAAATAGGTTTCATATTAGAAAGAGCACAAATAAGCCTTCAAATAGTCTCAGTCTATTTTGATGATTCTTTATCCTTCTTATCTACAGAAATGAACATTGTCATGGCTTAGCCTCAGCCAGCAGCCCCATGCAGCCAATTGCTCACTCCCTCACCAGCAGGTTCAGGGAGAGAATCAGAAGAGTAAAAGCCAGAGAACTGAAAGGATTGAGGTAAAGACAGTTTAACGGGGAAAGCAAATCCAAAATATAGCCCCATACTACCCATTATGATGAATATTATCTCTGTTCCAGTCAAAACCAGCACAATATCCCCAAATTTCTTGGACTCATTAACAACTTCTACTTTTCTGATACATTACAATAAAACTTTGAATAAGTTTTGCTTTTTACACTTTTATTGTCAGCAATTTTTTAAACCTTCCTTTCTCTGACTCTGGTACATCTTTGCTCTGAATGGATACCGATATCCTTTAGTAACAATACAAAGTTCATGTCATTCACAGTCATCAGTTCAAAGCAAAATGTTTTGGAGCTAGTTAGTAAATACATTACTAAAAAGAAACAAACAAAACACAAAAACATCTTTTTTTTCCAATAGATCTTATTTTCTTCTTCTTTCTTTTTCTTTCGTATTGTTCTGTTACATTGCACTGCTCCTGGAAAGCATGACTGTTAAAAAATAATTGAGATTGGAATCAGTTTCCAGAAGCCATCTAGTCCAACACTGCATCCAAAACAGGACTAAGTGCATCTTGTTTCTCAGGAGTTTGTCCAGGCCAGTCTTGAATATCTCCATGAATGGAGATTCTACAACCTGTCTTGTCAACTTATTTTAGTATTTCAACACTTTCACTACCTCTTGATATGTCATCACATATTCTAATTGTATATGTTGTATCTTATTTTTTGTATCTTCAATTCCAGCGCTCTCTTTCCCATGCTAATAGATGGATATATGCTGAAGAAAATTAAAATTTAAAAAAAAAAAATCTTTCTGTGACCCTCTTTTCCCCAGGCGGAAGGAAAAACTCCAAATTTTCCCCAGCCTCTACTCATTTGTCATGGACTTTCACCCCACAAACACCTTTGTGTATTTCTTGTGCACTGTCTCTAGTATGTCAATGTAACCAGTGTGTCAGATACAATCCCAAGAGAAAAAGTGCCAAATAGAGGGAAACAATTGCCACTCTGAACCTGCCAGCTGCCTTGTATAATGCAGAAAGGAGTTGACCTTTTTGCTGCAAGGGCTCATTGCTGAATCATGTTCAGCTAGGTGTCAGCCAGGATCCTAGGTCTTTCTCTGCAGACCTGCTTTTAGCTAATCATGCACAGAGCTCTTCTTCACAGATTTAGAACTTTATAAAAATACCAAGGTTTCTCTCAGTAGATTTCTCCACCTGCTGAAGTCCATCTGAATAACAATCATGTTTATCTATCACCCTCTCCTTTTGGTATCATTTGTGAACTTACTGCATGCAGTCCTTGCTATTTTATATGGCATTTATAGGACCAGTAAACAGCAGCAGCCCCTCTATAGGACTGTAAGGAATGCCAGCTAGTAACCAGCCACGAGCTGGATTTCATCACTGAGTACAGACTTTTAAAATAGAGTGTAACCTACACATTCCACACATCCACACAAGGTAGTCCCTGTTACACTAATGCTTGGCCCAGGATCAGCTGACCTTGATGCCTTCTCTGATAAGTATTCCTCCTCCTCAGCTGCTCCCAGGGCACTCTGCCTGTCCTGAAGTTACAGATCTGGAGGAGTAAATGACATACAGGCCAAGATTTAGGAAGACTGCTGTTGCTTGAAATCACACATTTCGAGTACTCCCCATCTTGAGAGTTTCCATATACCATTCCTTCAAGTGCAGTTTCTAGCTGACCCTCATCTCTTGTTTCACATAGCCTGGGACTTTGTATCTTCAGGGTCTCTGAGAACAACCTGTCAATCACTTTTCCATCCTCTCTGATGTCCCACAGTCCACATGCACTTCTGCACTAACAGCTCCTGAGTCTTTGGAAGCAGTTCTCCAGCCTGGCAGGTACATGGGTGCCTCTCAAGCCCCAGCCAGAGGTGTTCAGGTCAGTTCTTGGCAGCAGTCAGCTGAAGACAGAAAGCACAGACTGTCTCGAAGCAGAAAACCACCAAGAGAAGCCTCCTCTTTGCTGAAGGAAGCAAAAGTCTGGGAGGCAACCCTCATCAACAACAAACCTGTACATGCCAGGAAAAGCTCTCAAAAGAAGATGGGAACCGTAGCAGCAACAGCTAGTTCCCATTTCTGTGTGCTGGGAACAGTGTTTGCTCTATAGATTATTTTTTGATTCCCCATTTATATTTTCTCATCTGGGATGGGAACATTTTCTCAACTTTTTTTTCTCAGCACTTTCCTGGTCATTTCATTTTATGTCCACCTCATATTTATAAAGAAAATATAAGTTAAAAAATAAAATAAACTTTTCTAATTACCCCATTCTTTAAATCCAAGCTAAATTAAGATTTTGCAATTATTTAATCGGAGAAGAAAAGAAAGAATTCATTTTACTGTGAGTAACAGCTCTCTTCTAGGGAGAGTTAGTAGGAGGGTAAATGGTTCACCTGAAGCTCGAATCTGCATCAGGCAGGTTTGTCCAAGGTAGTGGTTGCTCTACAGCAGGCTGATGGAAGAGCCAACATGATTTTAATGAAGACCCTGTACTGCAGCATCAGTGACATGTATCAGCTTGGATTTCTCTCTTCATAAATGGCATAATACTCAGTGACTCACTTCTGACTGAGATATGGATCCACTTCAATTGAGAAATGGAAATTGCTTATACTGTAAGCAAATTTTCCACTAAATAAATCTTAAAATATATCAACATTGATATACCTTTAATTTACCTTAGACCTTAAGTGGATTCAGGAGAAATTATGCTTAACAGTTCAGACTTCATGACTGACATCTCTGTAGCTCCAGACTAAAATTTGACAACCTATCTCCTTGTTTCAGGATTTCTCCTTATTCTCCTTATTCTGATTTCATGCATTGCTAAGCACTGAGAAATTCTTGTCTCAGTGCACAATATGCACTAATTTTACTCTGACAACCTTGTAATGGGAATTCTAGTACTTATTACATTTTAGGTAAAAAAGAAAGGAAGTAAATGACCCCCCTGTGATAATATTGCCTGAGTTATGTGAAAAGAAGTGCTGTTTTTCACTGTAATGTATTTAATGCCAATAGGAATAAACTGTACCATGTACTTTAGCTCTGTACTGGATACCTTTTAGATGAAAAGCAGTATTTCTGGAGACTTAAAATTCCTAGTACTTCAGGAGCTAAGTTCAGCATTTAGAAAGATACATCAACTGAAGGTTTTATCACCAGATTCCCCTTAGTAGTGAATTTATCTTGAATCACTTTTTGAACTTCCTCACTTTCTCACGCAAGGTACAGTGTATTGTAGTTGTGTTGTTGTGTTTTGTTTGGCATTTCCATTCTGTGCCCCTTTTCAGGATCAAGGCCCACAAAATAGTTCTTTGTTGTCCACTGATTACCCACTCAGGGATATCTTACATCCTCTTTGATATTCCATTAATACACAGCGGTTTCTAAACTCTGTCAGCTTAAAAGACTCATGCAATTCAGACTATTGAATTTAAGCCCATGTGCTTTTTCCTTTAAGACATTATTCCTGCTTGATGCTTGACTTCTGCATTATGGCTCAACTGCACTTTCATGTGACACTGAGATAAAAGCATATACTAGAAAGTATAATCCAGAGTATAATTCTCTTCATACTGAAAAGAATCCCCTGTGTCTAATACAAAGTCCTATAAAAGGAAATACTTGCAACCACAGCAGTAAATGGATCCTTATTTATTAAAATTCATTTATTCCTTAGCAAGGGACTTCCTGTTCAGCTGAATATAATTTGCCTAATATTCATGAAAAAAATTGTCACTGTAAAAACATAATATTGAAACGAACTAATTCAGACACTTCCAACAGGACCCCAGAGTGTAGGGAATTGTGTAATAAGACTGACTATACTCTGGTCAGAAAGTAAAACCACCATTCACTTGCAGATCATATCCACAATTTTTTTAACTTTTAATTCTGCAGTTAATAAATTTTAATTTAAACCCAATCTGTTTACTACTTTTTCCTCATTTATGTGTTCATTTCTGTATGCATGTGTGGGTTTTTGTTGTTTTGGGTGTTTTTTTTTTTTTTTTTGTTTTGTTTTGTTTTGTTTGCAGATTTTTTTTTCCACAAATGAGGTATCCTTTTGGAAATAAAACATAAAATCTAAATTAAAAAAATACTTCTACCAAATCATTGGAGTTAAACTCACACATGGGAATTTTTTTATGACTGTTACATGGCCTTTTCTTTACTGCCATTCACACAGGTTTGTGAACAGATAAAAAGCATATTGCCTATATTCATAAGTATTGAACTTGTGGTAATATATTTTTTGCCCTGTCGTCCATTTGGCCTGAGAATTGATTGCACACATGGCCTAGCAATAGGTGGCTCTACCTTGCTCATAGCTTCTCTCCAGGTTACTGCAGAGAAGAAGTTCTATTACCCATTTCAGCTCATTAGTGAGGTAAATAAAAACAATGCGGTTTTTTACCTTGACACATCACTTGAATTCATTTTCAGATGACCAGTCTTCAGGTGCATTTCTTTCCATGGACAATTTGTTTCTCCTCAGAGCCCAGACAAGTTCCTTAGTAGTACATATGGCAAATATCTCTCAGTGATATGAGGTCAACTGATTAAAGCAAAGGACAACTTTGGCTGTTATCTCCAGGTGGTTATTCACCATAACATGCATTTTGTACTTTTATTTATTCTGTTCATCATTACTTTAAGAACATTAAGTTAGAAAGTACTGTAGTTTAGAGACTTTGTCTTTTTTCCTTTCAGATGATCCAAAGAACTGATCTTTCTCCCCACTTTAAGTCCCTATGTAATGCACCATTGTTTTTCAGTGTGTAACAAAGTGTAGTTTACCCTTCTCTGTATTACCTTCCCTACATCATAACTCCTTTTCCAATTTCTGTAATTATTTTCAAGCTGTTCATTTACCTAGTTTAGTTCTGGAACCCTTTCCCAGAAACAGTTTTTTCCCCTTTACTTAAGAAATTCCTAGAAATTTCCAAGAAATAAATTCCTTATAATTTTTGCACCTTTAACTTAATAAAAATAATTTTACTCTACATTCTAGTCCTTTGTCTAGTGAGTACCTTCCCAAGGTTTCATCTGTAATCAAGTCACTGAGCTTCTACATTTTTTCTCAGGTCCAGTATCCGGGAACAGTGCTGGAAAAAAGAGTCTGTTTTCTATCATGTTCAGGAATACCTGCATTAACCATGTTTAATATTTATTATTCAATCCATGCCATAGTCTCCAATTGTGACATGACTTTAGGAGGCATTTCCTTGTTTACTAATACTTCAAAGATATCTTCCCAACCCCAAATCCGAGACTTCCTGCAGTCCTTTCAGATTTACAGACTTCCTTAACTGATCAAAATGAAAGAAATCAGCTCCAAGGTGTTGATTAATTTTAAATAGCATGTCTAATATTTTCAAAACCTAAGTATTGTCAGTACATAGTTAAATTTCTCTCTATTTTGGGCTTCTCAGGAATTCTTAAAGTATCAGCTTGAACTGTGGTGTGAGCAGAGTAACAAAGGAGATGCAATAGTGAGGAGTAACAGTGAGGAGGCTGCAGGCAGACACTGCCCCATCATCCCCATCTGGGAAATGCTTGGGTAAGAGAAGGACTGGAGAAGGATTTGGAGGCAAGGGTCCTCTGAACACAGACAAATACGTTAAAATTCTGCTTAACTTGTATGTGGAAGACAGAAAAAAATCAGGCAAACAACTTTCTAATGTAGAGGAAAGTATCAAAATTGTATTATTAATTTTGCCTTAAAAGCATGTTATAAAGAAAATTACAAAATTGCCGTCATATATTGAACTAGCTGAGCCTTTGTTTTACTATAAAATTAACAGTTTAACTATAGAAACAACTGAAGCATTTCACTTGTAATATTAAAAACATCAAGGTTTACACTGGTATTTCCACAATACACACTTCAAGCAAAAAAATAAGCAAATGTAAAAAAACTGTAGAGACTGATCAAGAACAGCTCCACTAACAAAAGAAGGGGTTCTTAAGTGAACACAAAGTGCAGGAAAATGCACTCAGCTTCAAAACTCTTGATTCCGGACTTCAAAAGCATTTTCTTTTCTCCTTAAATATTGAGGACAGGAACTTCTTATTGTAGATTGTGGTTTCATGCTCTTTAGTATGATGTTGAAACCTTGCTAGAAAAAAAAGAAACATGCCATGCTTCTAATGCACATTCTTGAAGCTTAGAGATTTCTCTGCAGCTGCTTTTGTTCTCATAGCAGGGTGATTGAAAAAATGAGCTTCAATGCCCCAGGTTCTTAACAGCACTCCGTGGATCTCTGCGGTAGATTTCTCCGCAGTGCTATTATACTTGTAGTGTTAACTTAGATTTTGCACTTAGAAAGTGGAGAACTTTGATCAATAGGAGGGATTCTACTCAAGGGACTCTGGATAGGCATTAAAATTACTGAAGCAACTAAATGAAGTCTCAAGGAGTCTTGACAAATCACCAGCTGCTACTCTTGTCACAATCTTAGCAGTAAACTGGCTGTGAGCAGAGAACTGCATCAGAAATTGATAAAACATGAAACAGTTAAAGCACTCAAAGGTGGCACCTTTCTCATTTTTAAGATACATCAATTTCCCAATAAAAGATTCATAGCCTGAGCCCAAAACATGATGAAGAACCTTAAATGTCTCACTGAATATTAGAGAAGCTGATTATTTTTAGCATTTAGTGCTATCACAGAGGATTTCTATCCCAGGTCTATATAGAGAAAAAAATCTTATGTTTAAATGAAGTTAAATTATTCATAGTTATGAGACAAAGAACAAATAAAGTAAAAATTTAATTCAAGTAAAATCAGAGGAACCCAAATGTTGAAGAGTCACCTTGCTTGTCGTTACATGACTTTGTTAGTTTTTAACCAAAAAGTATTGAACATAACCTCCTTGAAATATTTATAGTCCTTTCATTTCATCTTTTAGCAACTGAATTAGGATCAACAATTTTGCCATTCAAACAGAGGCAGAAAATTGAATGGAAAGGAACAAATAAAATTTCATTTGTTCCTTCCCAAGAAATTTTTTTTAGATACAACGATTCAGCTTTCAAAAGCGTGCAAATAATACAGTTGCTATCAATGTTGTCTTTGCATCTATTGTGCTAGGCACTGCTCATACAGTTCCCACGTGAAGATGCAGGTTGGTACAACAAATGATATTTATGTAAGCAGGTTTCTTTCTTTGTGGAAGAAATGCAGTTTATTACTTAAAGTCCAGAAGCCAAGATGAAAAGCTTATACTTTCTGTGTAGAAAAGCTGGCATTGTGAGTTTGTCCCAGGACATATTGCTAGTCATGAGACACAAATACTGCATATACTACTACTAGTGAGACTAATAGTCAATATGACACATGGAAACAATAGAAATATCTTCTCTGATATATGCCAAAGCTCTCATCAGATCCTCTTTAAATGATAAACGCTGTTCATAGAATAGGACAGGAGCTGATATACCTGTTTTTAAGTAAGTATATCTTAATTAAATGTACAATTCAGAAAAAGTGTATCTAGATCATTGTAAGCTATAATCTAATTTTCTACTGCAGGAAAAAAAATAATTCTGCTTGTTTATAAATAGCAGCTTGAAAAACTGCATTTAATGAAATTTCCACTGACTGACTTGATCTCTATGGAATATCTTCATAGCTTGTGATTTATAGACAGGCAAAGGGTCATAGGAACAGTTTACCACATTAATGGTGATATATGAAAAACTTTGATTTTGTGCACAAGATCTGAGGCTAAATTATGCCCTGAGAAACAGACGGGGTGTGAATGGGGGCTGTGTGAAACAAACTAGCAGAAAAATGAGACTGTAACCTGGACTATGCAGTATTCAGGATGGAGTCATATAATGTTTCCTATTTCAAACTAGAAACCTAGAAGCAAATGAAACTCATAGATATTTCAAAATACACAGAGCACTATATTGGCCAGTCATATCCCTGGTCACAAGGTTTCTAGTATTTTCTGTCTCCACTAAATCAGTTCAGTGAGACTGCCAGCTAACCGGCCTTTTTAATGGTGAGTTGTTATTCTTCCCTTCCTCATCTCATTTACAGATTTCTCACATTTTGGGCTGTCATCCCCTTGTTTTACAAGTGTATGCAGTTTTATTTAAGTTGTTTGAAAAGCTGGGCCTTGATTTGCAGTACAGGCAACTAAAGAAGTTCACTGCTGGTAGCTTCATGAGTAATTGCTTTCAGTAGATGTTTTACAAGGCTTTATTTTCACCCCTTTTCCTGTTCAAGAGAACATAGGTAATTAAATTTGACACTTCTGTCATGACACTGCACGTCTAATGTATCATGCAGGAAAAGCCAGAGGGAGTCTGCAGACCTGTGCTGCTCCTACATGCAATTCAGAAACACATCAACTTTCCACACTGTTTTAATATGCTTTTGTGAGCCTTGTGCATGTTGCACAATGCATGTGCATTTTCATTGCCTCCAGTGTCCTTTTCTCTCTTCCTCTCCTCCTGCAAACACCATGAATTTCCCTCCTCTCCTCTTCATTAAACTCTTTTGAAGACTGATATATTTCATAATTTTTTTGTTTAGTGAGTCTCCCATTACAGTAAAAACAACATTGCTGGGACTTCTGTCATGTACGCTGCAACTTCATTCTCCTTGGAACTGTGTGGATGCAGAAGTTGATTTTGCCCAATCCTTTCTCTAACATTTAGGAAAACACACCTTATTGTTTTCATTATCTGACTTCTATGGTTTTGTAGGGATTTTTATCAGAAAGTAATTTTTCTGACCCTTGAACTATTTGATATGACTTTGCATATTAACATTTTTTTAATGACAAGCAAAAGTAACATTGAAAAATATTTATATAAAATAAAAATATTTACGTAGTACTGCTTTTAAATAAACAGTTTCTAACATTAAAAATCCTTAAATATTTGTTCATAAAATTTCTTTTTCTAGGTACTTGCAAACATAAGTCAATATTTATTTACCTGCACTGAAGCTTCTGTCTGTGCAATACCAAAGTCAGTTGATTTTCATGTCTGCAAGCTGTATTATCTCCAGTATACAGAAAGTATAAACATCTGATTCAACAAAGTCATTTAGTATAAATTCCTTTCTAAAAATGAGGCACACTTTGCTTTGAGAAGAGACCTTCATAGACTTTTGATTTTAGAATAAAAACTCTGTCAGCCAATATAAACAATTATTTCTAACACTTATTTTCTGATATTTTTTGACATTTCTATAATAGAAATGTATTTATTTTTACTTTCTTTTCTGCTTTTCTTCACTCATGACAGATAGCTAATACCTGATTTATAGCAATTTATTTTAATTAATTCTGAACACCTGCAACCTGTAATTGATTTGGCACTGATATAAATTTCCTGACTCCAATCCATCTTTTACACTGCCTTCAATCATATTCAACTTCTCCTTTAGATATGGTGGCTTGCCTTAGTAGGGAATTAATTGATTATATTGTTGCTGTTTAAATTATTTTCATTTATACTTCCTTCCTTCCATTGGTTCAAAAGACTGAGTATGACCACAAGATAAAATTATGCTACAATTTGCACAACCACCATCCCAGTTAAGTGGGGATTGAATATCTGTACACTGAAATGGGTATGTTTATATAGAGATTCAGACTACTTCTAGGCACTGAGCCAACTTCCTCACCAAAGAATCATAGGTTGCAAGTCATTAAGGAAAAATAAATCTTTCAGCTGATAATATATTTGATTTTAATTGGTGTTTTTTAAATGGAGAATATTTTTATTGTACTGTTATCCCCGTCCAATTATCTTCGCATTTCTTCCTTTGTCCTGTCAGTTTCAGGCTCAATATGTTTAATTTTCTCAATTTTCTAATTGGAATAGGATATAAGTATTTCTAAGATGTTGAGCTGTACAGTTCTGATCTTTAGTGTAGAAAACCAGTGATGTGATCCCTATTTGGAGTAATGAGGATAAGGTCTCTCCAAGATCCCTGACCTCAACAATTACTGAGGATGCCTCTGTCAACCACATTCAGGAGAATGACCAAAAAACATAGAACTAATTAAAAGTGCCACAAAACTCTCTTCTAAGGAGGCTAATTTTTAACTACAGAGAAAAGCCTCTACAGGAATGTAGGTGGAAAAAGAATAATTTACATTAAAAACTTTGGGAGATAAGTAACCCTCCTCCACCTGTACTACAGCGTTAAATACCCACAATAAATGTATATTAATCACTAAGAATATTTTCTGTATGCTCTGACAAAAATGCAGGTTATTTCTTATAGGGAACATATTAAATATATATAGTAAGTATACACTGTACTGAATATATTTATAAATTATATTTATATTTAATCTATGTATTAAAATGTGTAAATTATATTATTTATTATATATATATACGCATGTCATACTGTGCATCTGATCATGATTTTTTTTTTTGCTACTATAATAGAGGAGACGTGTGCTGTTTTTTAGTAAAGAACCATAAAGTTCTTAATATTATTTTTTTCCCTGTAATTGAATGAGCAATATCCTGAGGATACAGAATAACTACCTGTTTCAGGCAATTCCATGTTCCTTTGCTGGTCTTTATGGTTTGTTTTACCCTGATCATAACAGCTCTTAAACTGAAACAAAAAAAACCCCAACAAAATAAAACAAAAACAGGTATACACTAGAATAGATATTGATTAAATACTCTGTGCCAGTAAGAAAGAAGCTTTGCATGGCAAGAATCACTGAGATTGCTTGACAATCTCATAAGAGAGGAGAGGAGATATGTACCTTTCTACTACTTCCAGGGATTCTGCTACAGAAATAAAGCCTAAATTTGAGAATAGAATTCTGGTAAATGAGTGATATCAAATCACTGATTTCATGTCTCAGTATTTTCAGGTTGGGGGTTTTGTTTGTTTTTTTATTTAACCCTTAAGAGTCTTCTAACATTGCTTCTTGTTAAATACATATAATATTCTAAAGTTCAGTTCAGTGGAGGTAAAGACTTCTGGATAATCATCTGAAAGCCTTAATTTCTTTGAGTTTTCTGTAAAACAGTCCTAAACTGTCAGTGTGCGTCATTGTGTCTCTGAATGCACAGAGATGAACTTTAGTCATGAAACGTGACTTTGATCAGGACTAGAACTTGTTGTCTTGCTGGGTCCCTTCGAACCTAATTAAACCTGCAAGCCTCTGCAGAACAAATTAGAAACTTTACTCCCATCCCAGTAGTCAGGATGAGGAATCCAAAGAATTAAGTGGCTTAGAGTGATGTCAGTCCTTGTCAAAATTGAATAAACAGTGAATCAGATACAGCTGTCATAGTAATTTGATGTACTTACGATAATTATTTTTAAATAAGTAACAAAATTAATAACAATTGTTTTGGGAAAAAAAAGATAATGTGTGGCTTCGTATTGTGGCAATAGAATAAACTGAGTTTGGGAGGAAGCATCATCACAAGAAAACTTAGTCTTGAGTTTATATTTTTGGAATTTGGCTGGTTCTACATGTAGCTCAAAAAAGAATTTACAGCTACCTAACTGAGTACAGATTAGTTTTAATTAACATTGGAAAAATATGCTGGAAAAGACTATGGCATTGTGGTATTTTGGACTGAACTAAAACTATTCAAACTTCATATATTTTCATTAATTTAAAATAAGAAGAAAAGTTTTAGAACTACTTCTTTTCAGCTAAGAGGTATTTGCTTACAAGTGATTCAAGTATTTCTTTGAACTTATGCCAGAATACATGGCAGAAAATCCCTGTTTTCCTAAATAAGACAAGTTCTCTTTACATTTTTTTAACTGTTGTAGTAAAAAAAAAAAAACCAAAAAAACCCCAAACAACAAAAAAAAAACCTATTTCACAATATTTAAAAATTATATGTCTTGAAATTATGTGGGATATTAAGAAAAAAGAGAACCTTGTTCTGAGACCTCACTGATTGTGTCATTTGCCTTAATTTGAGAGTTAATATGCTGGTATTGTTCCTGAATGATTTTATCTTTGTTCAAAGCTACAACAGGCACATTAAATGCACTAAATAAATTTACAATTTGGTAACTTGTTAGACCAAAATCTGATCACTCATTTATCTTCTAAAAAGGACATAATATCTTTCTGTAGCTTGAAGACACTGAACTGTTATTAATTAATATATGTCTTATTAAAAAAAAAAAATTAGCTTATTAAAAAACAAAATTGGGTACTCTAAGTAGCAGCATTCCTGAGGCAATAATCCTTACATCTTCTGTTTTGTATATTGGCAAACCAATGTCACTGTTTTGCAAGTGAAATTTTTGTTATGAATAGAAGCTGATTTTTTTTTTCTGTCTTTTCCTGTATTTTCTACACTGTAAATTGCATGACCAAAACTTTTTGTTTGTCCTCTGACCATCTTCTGAAAAGGCCACCACACAATGTTTCAGAGTGACACACCTGTGCCCCTTTAGCACATTTCTCAGGGTAAATGGGCAAGTTATCTCTTAATTTTTTGTCCAGATGGATTTTTTCCATGGTTCCCTATCTCCCCTGATGCCTTTGACTGACTGTGGACTTTCCATATGTGGTGAGCCTGTGGGCAGCTCTTACTTTTACAAGCACAGAAAACTGCACTAATCTTCATGCATTTGATGCTTCACTTCAGCTTATACGGATAAAAGCCAAATAATTCTGTGAACCTTGACTCTTCCTTTCTTACAGTGTACAGATATCTTAATAATATCTGCAAAAAAATGCTTTCATGTGTCAAGAAAATTTCTTTCTCCCTGAGTGGCACAGCTCTGTGACAGAGGAAATGTAATGCTCAGTGTCATCTGAGCCAACATGACCTGTCATGTATGATCAAGAGAAAATTTGAGGTTTCTGAATAAGTATTGTCAGAAATGGCATGGATGGCAAATACACATAAAGGCAACAGAGTCTTCAATAGCTCTCAGTGCTTGCAAAGAAGTGACAGTGTGCAGCAACTGCTGTAAAGAGTCATTGATCTCAATTACCTTTAAAGAAAAATATGTCATAGAATCATAGAATGCCCAGTTGGAAGGGACATCAAGGATCATCTGGTTCAATCTTTCTTGCCAAAAGCACAATCTAGACAAGATAGCCCAGAAACATTTTCATCTGGATTTTAAATGTGTCCAACTTTAGGAGAAGCCACCGGTTCTGTTTAGAGGTTATTCCAATGGCTGATTGTTCTTATTGTGGAACATTTTCCTCTTCTGACCAATTGGAATCTCCCCAGGAGTAACTTGAACCCATTACCCTTTGTCTCTTTCATGCATCTCCTCATAAAAAGGAAGTTTCCCCTCTTCTTTAAACTGAGGAGCATGCTGATAAGGTGTCTGCTGAGCCTTCTGTTCTCAAAGTTGAATAAATCCAGTTCTCTAAGCTGTTCCTCATGTGTCAGGCTTCCCAGCTCTTTGATCATCTTTGTGGCCCTTCTCTGGACTCCCTTCAGCTTTTCCACATTTTTTTGGTATAAGAGAGACCAAAACTGAATGCAGTACACCAGATATGGCCTGAAAAGTGCTGACTAGAGTAGGATTATGTCTTCTTTAACTCTGCTATTGGTAGCCTTGTTGATGCAGCCCATCATACTGTTGGCTTTCCTTGATGCAGTAGCACGCTTTATATATTGTTTGTCCACCAGGACCCCAAAGCCCCTTTCCAGAGAGCTTCTCCCCAGCCAGATAGATCCCAGCCTGTGCTACTTTCCTGGATTAGGAGTTCCCAGTTGCAAGACCTTAAACTTCTCCTTGTTGAACTTCATAAGTTTCTTGTTATTCCACTCTTCCAGCCTATCCAGATCTTCTTGGGAGGGTTCTCCTTTCTGAAGTATCTGCTTTGGTATCATTGGAAAACAAGTCTGATCGTAGTTACTCAAACTGATGCTTTGATGCTAAATGGAAACTACACCATGAATGCTGGAAATGTCCTATCATGCCAATACTGATCATACTGCAGTTGCCAAGAGAACTCATTGCTCAAAAGAGATAATGTCACAGTGATATACTAACTTTATCCTATCTCCTCCACAACTAAATTAAATAGTGTTGTAAGACAAAGGTTAACTTTATTTCATTTAAATACTCATTTTATCTAAAGTTCTCTGTACAAATGGGGCTTCCTTTTGATTATGTTTATTACCTCAAAAGAACACAATGCTTAATGTCATCTGCTTAGTGTTGCTAGTATTTTCCTTGTCTTCTAAAGATATTTCCAAGTCAACAACTAAGGACACTGCATCCTATACCTTTTAATTTTCCCTTCCTGCTTTCCACTTTCTTCCTTTCCTCTTTTATCAGTGCCCACAATAACAGTAATATATATATTCTTAGAAAAGGTATTTATAGCACATGATGGATACTACTAAACAATGGATACAATCAAACTACATATAATAAATACAGATAATTGGCAAAGAGAACATGTACATCCTGAACACCATAAATTTCTAAATAGTTTAAAGTTCCTTGTTGAACAATACCAGAAATGCTATCTACTGTTTTTTTTCAATTGAATCCTTCTTGTCAAATAAATATAGTACTTTTTATAGGGTGTTTGGGTGTGTGGAGACTTTTGTTGCTATTTTTTTATAAAGTCAGTAACTTGCAGTAGGATTTATTAGCTTCTTGTTGGTTTGGATTGTCAACAAGGTTAGGGTCTAATTTAAATCTGTTTTATTCATAAACCATTAATGCCCCTTTGAGAGATAGAAGAAACATTCAGTTAAATAAATTTCTAGTAGTGTGTCTCCTGTCTATACACTTATGTATTTCAGTTAGGAGACAAACAGTTTATGCCACTGAGATAAGAACAAAATAATTGTCATGAATACCTGTATGTATCCTGCCCTTCCTGAGATAAGAACAAAATAATTGTCATGAATACCTGTATGTAGCCTGCCCTTCCTGTAATTTTTGTATATGTTCTTACTACCCGAATGTAAGAGCCCTCCACATCCATAAGAAACAGGACTAGGCACAGCTTTATTATCCTTCTATCAATCAGAAAACCTGCAAATGATTATCCATGTAGTATCAGACATTAATGTCCATGTCCAGGCCTGGTATAAATACAACTCCAATGTCTTCAGTTACCTCACTCCATACTAGGGAAAGGCTGAATTTAGCCTTCTTCTTTGTTGCTTGTGTTGTACTGAAATGGCTCTGTTAGTTGTCAAATGTGATTTTACTTTTGATTTTTTTCTAGACAATTAACTATTACATAGACTAAATTAGCATGTTCAGTGATTTTTGGCATACTATAGGTTTATGAAAGAAGGCAAAACATGCTGACAGCAAATAGAGTTGCTATGTTGAATATTGCATTGTGATTAACTGAAGAGATAAATACAACAAAAAACATTTTTCAGCTCATTTGCTTTGTTGGTAACTCAAAACATTGAACAAGTCTTGCTGTACTCTACTTTGTAATATAACAAAGGAGCTATTTACTGTGCAGATAGATAGCAACTATCAAATCCAAAGAATTATAGTTTCTGCTACCTCAGGACAAGTTGTGCAATAGCTCAATACATTCTGTATCCTAAATCCAGTGGCAATAGACAGGAGTGATCTTCTGCCTTCATGGAAACGTGCAAGGGGCAACTTGTCTTTTCCCGTGCTTTGCATTACTTCCAGGCCATCATCCAGTGTGAACAAGAAACTGTATAGTTGAAATGATGTCCCCTTACCATTAAATGTACTTAATTTTCTTCTGTCATGAAGTGCATTTCTGAATGCCAAGCATATACTCGTTTGTCAATGCTAATGAGACAAAAAAGAACACAGTAACAGGTTATTTCTTAGTGTTATAAAGGTTAGAACTGTAATAGGCTGCTGGATGATCTACTGCTTCAAATCTCAGAGCCTCCTTATTTCCTGCCAAGTAGCATATTTGAGTATAGCAAATCTTCTTTTAAAAAGGAACCTAGATTTAATACAAATACATAAAAGGATAGGTATCTGGCTTCTCCTATGCTAGTTTTGCGAATTTCTTTCTTCTAACTAATTTTTATTTGTTTTTTTGTACCTCCCTGCTATTTGTATTTCTAGTCCATTTCCCTTCCAGATTATGGCCTCCACCTTACTACAATCTCTTTCCACGTTGCTCATTCAAAAACATTTAATGGTCAAGTTTTATTTTTCTTGAGCAATCATGCCCTCTTAGGAAAAAAAAAAAAAAAAAAAAAAAAAAAAAAAAAAAAAAAAAAAAAAAAAAAAAAAAAAAAGAATAAAAACCAAACCAAACTAAAGATAAAAGAACAACCAACCAACCAAAATACCTCAAACAGAACACCAACAAAAAAAACCCAAAATGGAACAAAAATTTCTAAGAACCACAGAACTTTTTTTCAAGCTGGGTATCATGTTATTAGTTGCTGTGTTTGTCTTAACCCTTGTCAGCTAAGGGTGGAATAAGATACCAGTAAAATGCATTAGCCATGATCAGCTTCTATACTGAGTGATGGATCTCCACTATCAATCAGAGGTAGCAGGAAAATCTCTCCTCTCAGGCTCTAAAACACAACAGATGCTGCCCTGACAGTTTTCATTATGCTAAAGTAGTGTAGCAACAAGATTGTTTCTGGATTTTTTGAATCTGATGTTATCAGTTTTCTTAGGAACAAGACCCATTTCAGATTTCTCTTTTGACATTGAAATACAGAACTTCTTAACAGCCAGTGCCTCTGCTGTTCTTACGTTTAACAACAAAGCAAACTAAGGAATACAATCTAAATTAAAATTTTAGGACATTTAAGGACATTAGTATCTATCCTGCAAGATGATAGCAAATAATTATTAACAAAACATTCAGTAGCACTGGCTTGAATGAAATGTAAGCAGTTCCTCAGACTTTTATCTAGTGTCCTCAGCTGTGCAGTGTTAATGAATGTTTTTAATTACCATGAATTTTAACTACTACTCAGCTTTATTTTTAATTGATTTGTTTACAAAATGCATTCATTAATCACATTAATGTCATATTTTATAATTTTCAAAATTACATGATGGCAGTTAAGGAACTCTAGATAAAACAACTTGTTTCTGTCTTTTTCAAATGCATTATGAGAGGTGATACAATGAAAAATTGGAAGTATTACTAATTTATTCTTCTGAAGACAGTTCATAACAGATTTTAACATATTTTCTTAGGCCCATTTCATTTCAGTATCTTATGATTATGATTGAAGTTATAACCCTGTAAACCCACTACGTAAGTGTTCCTGATAGGAAGTTTTAGGCAGTAAGCAATTAAGTGTGTTACAAAAAGTTAAATCTTGGCTCTAGGTATATTAATTAAACCATTAATTTCTGTGACCATAGAGGGTTAATCTTGAGTTCTGTATAGCAAAATGTATACTAATTGTACCAATATATGCTAAAACATCTGTTATATTTATAGTTATGGAGATTATTATGAGGCTATTTCTAACTGCTACTCTTTTACATAATTATTTTTACAAAATTGATACTGTTTTGATTGATAGCCTGCTGACACAGTGCAGCTAAGGAGATATTAGTGTGGTACCCTACAAAGGTGTCATGCTGTAGCAATGTGGAAATGAGAACAAAATCAGGCAGGGCCTTCCAATTTTTGTCTTTTTTATCCCATGCATGCACAGCCAAAAATGTACACTTACTTTCAAGAGCATCTGCTTGTGCAGTAATGCCATTTATTTTCAGCATTTTAGTGGCTTACACAGAACCCACCAACAGCACATGACATTATGAGATGCTGATTTTGCCCTACGGTGCAGTACCTTGGTATCACAGGTGCAGGCTGGGCTGAGGCTGCTTCAATGGGTACAGTGGGCATCAGGTTGGCACTGATACTAGATAAAGAATTAGTCTAAGAAGCAACCTGTGATTAAGAGCATCTTCAAAACATATGGTTCTCTAGTACCTGTTAGGCTGATGCAGCCAGCAAGGATAACCAACACCAAAGGGATAGAAGTGGAAGATACTACCGAGCTCTGCTATTTCTAGTAGAAATTGTTCCTTTTTGTTTTCATTGAACTCACTTGGTTTCAAGTGCCACAGTCTATAATTGCACTCCATTTCAATATGATTATAATAATCCTTTTACAGGTTTGCCCCTTTGTACCTCTGTGAGGAGCTGAATTAATTTTGATAAAGCAATAATGGAGCTGCTAGACACATAGTATGGACTATAAAGGAACCAGAGTCCCTTTTCTCATCACCTGCCTTACTTTTAACCAGGAGATACTTCAGCAAAAACACTGTTCAATTTTCTCCTTTGTAGTCTGGAAGGGAGAAAGCAGTCAAATGTTGCAGGATCTTTGTCAATTACTGCAAGTGTGGACGAGCTGGAGGGGGGTGGCAGTTTCAGACAGCAAGACAGCACTGAAGCATGCTGCTTTTAAGTCCTCACAATTCTTTGCTTTGGATCAAAGACAAATTCAGAAGACAAATTCTGCTGCAGTCATCTGAGCCTTGGGAGTAGCTGATATCCTAATTATCCTTATCCACCTTTCTGAAGGTCCAGCTCCATGTGCCTGTCATTCTTCTGATTTTATTCATCAGGCAATCACTGAATTCCTGGAGCATGATAAACAGCAACAAAACCCATCCATGACCTTGATAATGGAAGTGGGAAATCAGAGAATCCTTGAAAAATACTGGGTTTAGACATCAGTCTGTTTTAGCAATTTAATAATACGACTAAATAAAATTAATGAAATATGTTTCTTTTTCAAGTTCTTGCCAAAAAAATAGGAAAAAAAAATCAATTCTTGAGCAAAAAGTATGTTTCGCCACAGTTTTAATTTTTTGTTTTCCTCTTGTGTATGTCTTGGATGAAAATTGAATTCTTTTCCTCAGTGACTTATAGAAGCATTCTTAATATTTTATGTTGAAGGAGGAATCAAATTCATAAATAATAAATCTAAACCTTGTAGGTGGAATACAAAGGAATATAATGAGTTTCTGTGAGAAATCACAGATTTAATGCAATAATGCAGTATTTTAATGTCAGCTATACTTATTTGCTACTGCATGAGAATTAATTATCATTAATTAGTGTATGCATTCAAATGAAGGTAATTACTGTATTCTTCACTGATTTTTGCTGACTGATTCCGTCACTTAACAGGAATGCGAATCTTAGAGTTTAAAAAATGAAACAGTGCACTGCGGACAGTGGGGTCAAAATGAACAATGTATGAGAAACAATTTTATATTATTTCATATAATCCATTGATTATATTTGAAAGCCTAAGCCATAACCATAGTTTAATTAAGCAAAGGGAGTAATCTGATAAGAAACTAAAAAATGGTGTCAGAACAAAATTTTGTTGAGAAATGAAAAAAAAAAAGGACAAACCAAAAACAACCCAGTCACAAAAGGACTTACCTCAGTAGAAGTGTCTCAAAAGACCCTCACATAAATAGAACTAAAAATAGATGCTAGCCAGCACATTCAGGCTGAGAGTTTCACCTGAAACACTCATGTCCTGTGTTACAGGGACAAAGAGAACAAAAGCACAGATTTATCTACATAACAGATTATCTCTTTTCTCTTTGCCTGTTATCCAGACCTTTCAAATACTATGGACTTGAGTTACCAGAGACGTGAAGTTCATACTGACTTGATAGGTTCCGTGCCTCACTGAACTGATTGTAAGAAACTATAACAGTTTCAGTTAGGAAACAATCTCAAAATCCAAGACTATTTGAGCTGGAGAAATCTTATTAGGCTCTTCTGAGTGTGAGAAGAGAACAGTTGTGCCCCAGAAGTTGGGCATATATTTTGCAGCTGCTAATTTGAAGCCACCTCTTTCAACACTTTAGCTCTCTCCTTCCTTCCTTGAGATGTTGGAGGACCTACTCACTTTCCTCGTGTGGAAAGAACTGTATTCTGGCAAAACTTAAATAATAAGCAGACATATTCAATAGTTTTGACTTCAAAGTTGCTGGGCAAAAATTACTTGACTGAATTAAATAAGTAGGTACTCAAGAATTCACTAAAGTTTTAGCTCAACATTGATCATTTTAGACTTCAGCTGCCCAGTTGGCTGACTGCTGTTGGAATGCTGATTTTCCCTGCATGAAATGTCCTCCCAAAAATGAATGTGCACTAAACTGCCAGTCAAGAAAGGTTTATGATTTAATGATCACCTGGACAAAGCCCTTGATTTGTTATCAAAGCCACAATGATTTGATTTATCTTTTCTTCAATAGGCAGTTTTATGAGATATATACACCCATGCACACAAATGTGCCCAGATAAACAAATATAATTTGCTGGAAATGCAATTTTTGAGACTTTTACAGATTCAACATTTTTTTTCTAGTCGTATTTAGAGAAGTGGAGTCAAAAAGCTCTGTTTCAAGATGTTCAGCTGTGTTCAAAGTGCAATCTGTTGTAGTTAATTTTCATGATGAAAAATCAGTTTCCATATCCATTGTCATCTGTGATACTCCAGGTATTCTCACTGTAGAGTTCATCATAATAGACTATCACAGAAAATAAGGGGTTTGAAAGATTTGGTGAAGGATAAGACATTTAATGGTATAATAATATCCAAATTTCAAAAACATACTGATTTATTAATTTCTAATAGAACTCCAGGGATAAATCTCTATAGTAGATTGAAGTTTTCCTCTAGACAGGCTTGTTGTGTCATTTTCCCTTCTCTACCTACTTAAAGCAAAGTCTTCAGCATTGTCCTATATGTGCCAAGCCCCCCTCCTTCTAGTTTTCTCAATGGAATGATAAGGAATTATTATTTACAGTCAAGGGCATTGCACATCTTGTAATATTGTTCATCGAGGATTTAGACGTGATAGAAGTAATTTTTCTTCGTTAATCGGACAGAACAGTATATGAGCACTAAGGTTATCATACTTCGGCTGTTATTACTAATAGTGCCAAAGTCTCTGGATTATCCAGGTTTTTCTGTAAGGAGTGTTTAATTGTTCAAAAAGGACCATTAAAAAAAATATTACCTTAAATATTGTCTCCATCTAATTGTAGCCTAAATATAGATTATATTTTTTAAAGTTAGAGTAAATAAAGTAGGCTGAAACTCCTTTTCTTTTTGTTTCTTCCATTTTTGATAATATTCTATATCTACAGCTCAAATATAGCTTCAAAATTTTACAGGCTGAGGTGCTGATCTATTCCTCTGGAACCTACAGTTATTCACCATTTCATGTTTTGTTGATTTGTCTTTGGAAAAAGGCTCCATAAACTCACTGAAACTCATCAAAAGAAGCTAGGTCTGACAAGTATCAAGTCGAGAAATTAAGTTATTCCTAATTTTCATTTGCACAACATGTGCTGTTTCTAGCACTGTTGTATAATAATAGCTCTGGCAAAATTGCAGACTTCTGTACTATGCAAGCACACTGAAACGAAAAATATCTGACTTCAATGCAATCTTTTCTTTTTTGAGTTTGGTGAGGAGCAGAAAGACTAAGACAGGGTTTTAGAATAGCACAACATTTTTTTCTTCTTTTTTTTTTTAATGGAGAGTTCCCACCTTGATAGCACAACATTCATATAAAATCACTGGCTGGTGAGGCAAGCAATAGCACAGTGTTTTCTCTTTATCATTTTTAGTATCAGAAGTCAGAGAAAGTGTCAAGACATGCCAGAACTGAGGCAGTCATTAGTTGCATGAATGAATACCGAGTCTGAATCTGTTCTCAAACTTCTCATAGAGGGATCCAATCTTTTTTTTCCTTCTTTGTATTTACAGGTACATATAGTACACTGTAAATGCCAGTCTGCCTATCTGTCTGCCTATCTGTGAGCAGTCTTTGGCATGCTCCAAAATTCTTCATTTCAGCCACTCACTCCTTCCTGGACATCAAACTGTCATTTCTTTCCCTTCTTAAATGCTCTTCCAGCTACCCCTTATGTTTAGGAAACCAAGACCCATGAATTCAGAGGAGGAATTGCACCCCTCTAGTGGAAGTCAATGATGAAATGTTTCAAAAGAGAAAGAAGGAGAGCAGAACAAGTAAGGAGTCAGAAGAAAAACACAGACTTAATCGAGGCTTAAATACATGTCTAGATGTAGAAATTACAGAAAGTGAGGAAAAGAAAATGCACATATCCTAAGGAATGTTCTGTAAAGATCCAATCTATAAGAAATAGGTACATATTCCAGATGTTTCTGCTGCTTTTGCTTTCACGGCATGGCGTAATTTAGCTTCAAACTATCAAATTCATGGTCATTTGTCTGGGTTTGGTTCAAATATGTCTAACATAATGACATCTCATTCACTTTGTTGGATAGGTTCCTTAATGTGCTATAAGATTTAGTTCATTGTTCAATACTGCTCAAGATTTATTTGATTTCAGTATGTGACTAATTTGTCACCATTATCTATGCAGTTACAAATATGCTGTTCTGTGCCCACAGATTTCTCTTTTATTGAGTTAACTTTAGAAACAATTTATTTAGTTTACTCAGCTGGGTCTGGCAAAATCGTCTATGTACTATGGTTAGGAATTTGAATAAGGTTGTTCAGTCATTGAATATTTCTTGGTTTTTAGTTGAAAATAATAAATGAAGATGACACTTCTATTTCCATGTTAGAGCATACACTTTATCAATTTCTCAGAAGGACTTTTTTTTTTATTTGTTGTTCAATGGTACAGATTTTTTTTATGTCATTGCAGACATTGAAATTCTGGATTATTTTATTTTGAGCTTGAACTAGACAGCTGTTTTGGAAAAAAAACATTTCTGTGCTTTATAATGATAAAACAAATGTTTAATAAATGTAAAAAATTCTATTTATATAATCACATGCCACATATCTGCATTAACAACAGAGATTTAAATCTAGGAATGAAAGGAACCCCCCTCTCCATTGTCTGTCTCCTTTTTATATTAACACTCAGAAGACTTTGTTATTGTTGTTTAAAGCAGAAAACAGATGACTTTGTCTGCTACCCTAAATACATTAATTAAAATGAAACTATGAAGAATAACCAACATATTTTTAGAAAATAGTATGTAAGGATTGTGGAACTTCCTTAGTTATTGTGTGACTGAATTTTTAATCCAGAATTATGGTACAATAAATAAAAATACTATCTTTATTAGCCAAATAATACAGTTGAAAATTAAATAAAGTTTTGAGATTACTTTCTACAGATATTCTAAATCTATAGAGAGCTACTACAAAAGTCTTGTCTTTTTTTTTGTCCTCTAGATTGATGAGTCTCTGCAAATTGATCAGTTGTGTTGTTTCAGATTAATAGTTATTGCAAGCAGCCATGGTTTAACAGAGGCAGTTGCTGCCATAGTTACCACATGATGGATTACAAAAAATATTTGAGCTTGTTCACAGGATTCTCTGTTTGGTAGAAAGACAGTAATGAACACGAAGGTGAAAATGTTTTTCCATCAGTGGCTTATTCCAGGCTCTAGTCCTGGGTTCAGGCTCTAATATGAACACTGCCAAATGCTGTGCATGTGGTCTGCCTATTACACAGTTTAATTGCACCAGTTTTGAGGGAATGGACAGGCTAGAAGAGGAAATATTTTATATTTCCTCCCAAAAGTATCAAAAAGGAATTTTCTCATAAATAAATTTAAAAATAAATGCTACGGGGGCTGGAATCAGGGCCTTCTGGAACACCAAAGGTATTTGTGTGTATGACAACAACCGAGAACCAGATCTTTATATTCATTGACAGGGTCATTGTCTTTATCTTCATTATCCAGTTCCAAGTAGAACCATAGAACAGCCTATAGCACTCAGGTACATTTGTTATCACTGTGCTTCTTCTAACTGCATATTCACTGTGCATATTACCGGGTGTTTTGCATACCAAACACATTTTAAAAAGAACTATAATATTGAACTTGTAATAACGATGAGAAAGTGATCATATGCCAGTGGCTTGTCAGTCTTTTCCACTTTGAAACAGAAGAAGTTTCTCTGTCAAAGGCAGGTAGGTGAAAGAAAAAATAGAAGCACTTACTATGTTCATTAAATAAGATATTTTAGCTGTTACTGAGGAGACTTTTATATCAAATGTGAAAAGCATCCATTAGGGGAAAATTTCATTAGTATGTTAAAATGAAATATTTTTTCCTATTATGTTAACATATTGACTTTAAATAACACATGTATACATCCAAATTCCTGTACTGTGGTACAAGCCAAATTTCACTCCCTATATGCACTCTGTTCGAATCTATTCTATTAAAATAGAAAATACGTGAAAATAGAGAGAGCAGTAGGAGCACTGTACTCCACACTGGTGAAATTTTGTTGCTTTGTAGCACTTCCTCTTATGGGTGTGACTCAGAAGACAGTAAATCCACTTTCAGATTGCTTATTGTGAAACCAAGTGTGCTGAAGCTATGTTAGAAAACACTGAAGCACAAAAGCAATCTGCTGATTCAGAACTGTTGGGGGATTTAAACAAAAATCAAGTCTCAGTAAGCTTTGCTTGAATTAAGTGGTCTGTCCTTCCATGTCATTGGAAAGCATAATAAAGATATAAGAATGTCATAAGGTATTAATAATGAGTTTTAGCTAATTGTATGGAAACACCTCTTGTTCTTCTGCCTCAAAGTTATAGCGGAAAGGGATTCAGAGTGATTGTGAAATGAGAGCATTAGATGCAGAGACACTTGGAATTAGGAATAGTTGTTTCATCTGCTAAAAATATACACAGTTCTTCCATAAGTTTCAGAGCTGAATATAGCAAATGCTAATTAAATATTCCTCTGCTTTACAAGATATTTTTAACAATCTGCCCTGTTTCCATTTTAAGCAGATGTTTTCTAGTGCATTTGTCTATGTCTTTGTTTCTTTGATCAGGCGTATGGACCTTTAAATTGAATTTCTGCATTTGTGGGTTTCATTTTAACAGTTTCTTATTAATTATATCAAATGAAATGAAATCTTATGGCTAGTGTCCCAACATGAAGATCAAGAGCTAGTGTAACTCCATACAATGAAATGGAAGTCATTATTTAATTGCCAAGATATTAGTTGTTTAGACATGGTGATTAATTCATTCGGCATTTACAAAGATGAAAATGGTAATTCTGTAATTAATTAGAGAGAGGCATGTTGTTTTAAATGAATCAAGTCTCAATCTGCAAATCTCAACCAACACAGGCTTAACTTAAATGGAAACGTTTTAAATTCTTTTTATTTAATATTTTCTGATAAAGATGGTGATTTTTGCCCAACAGGCAACATTTTGCACATGAAAATGTTACTCCAACAACAATTCAGGATTTCTGTTCAAGCACTAATGATTCATTTAAACAAATTTCCATACATAAGAATTTTGATGTGTAAAATAAGTTATAAAGAGGAGGATGTAAGGCTTGGTGCTAATTATTTGGAAGTCAGGTTTTGTACTTCCTGTAAATTTTAGTTAGACAAAAACCTATGCAACAAAAACCTATTATTTTTGAAGTCCCTGTCTTTGATCACAAATTTTATTATTTTCTTTCATCCCATCTCAGAGAAAGTACTTCAACTTAATGGCCAAACTGTAAATATTTTACACTTTTTGTATTACTAGTGATTTAGAAAGTTGAATACTAAAAATATTTTTGAAAATATTCTTATCAAAATATGCTATGTTTCGTCCAAAGCCCAACGAATTCTGGAAATCTGGGGAAAGAAAAATAACATCCTGTAGCAAATTTGAACCTTCCACAACCATGGCTAATTTTATGGAGAATATTATCCTTAGATTACTTGAATATCCTCTAAACATTAATTATCTGGTACTAAAATATTATCCTAAAATACTGTCCATCATGCATATTTTCACACATGGATAGGCAAACAGTATAATTTGTACTTAAAACTCACATTTGTACCATCGCAGCTAAGAATATGGCCTAACACCTGCGTTGTACCCAAGAATTTCTTGGTGGTTTACATTTTTCTCTTGATTATAGGTAAGTGACTAGTGGGCTACTGAATTCTAATCAAGTTTGAAATTCAGGCAGAACATCAGCCAAAAATTTCTTTCAGAAGATATCTATTCCCAAAAGGTGAGCTTGGACACAAAACTCTCCAGTGGTTTGTTAGGCTTACATGCTGCCTACAACCTGGTTAAATTTCTAGAGTAAAGTAAAAACAAAACAGAAGGGAAGATTTTGTCATTATTGTGTTACAGGAAAGACTACTTGCCTTCTTCAAGTATTCTTAGAACTACAAGATTTCATCTTTAAATGGAAAATTGGAACAAAGACAATCTAGGAAAAAAAAGAGAAAATAAAAAAATCTTGAGTGGTCATGCAACTGTATGAATTAAAGGGTAGCTGAGCTTAGATAAGATCTCAAACCCTATATCTTCAAACACTCAGAGGTGAAACCAGATCAGAAAAGTGTCTAATGCGATTAAACCTTGTCTCAAAGCCCCTTGCTTTGTGGTGAACTTAAGGCTTTGAGGTTATAATGATGTATAATATCAACAACATAAACATTCTCATTTTGAGATGAAAATAGCTGTAGAACATGTGATACTAGCTTGCAGCTATAAGGTTCCTTTCTAGTTACAGTGAGCACAAATCTTTCATCTCACCCTTTGGTTTTTATTTTACTTTTTTTGTGGCAGCATTGCCTAAGGGCTTCAGCATGTAGTGTTTTTTTCTTTGATTATTTTACACTACCTTGCCTTCACTACTAATTGTGACTTTTGAATCATAGTGCTCATACTCTAGAGGAGTTCAGAAAAAAGATAGAATACATTGTGAGGGTGCACAGGCTGCAAAAGTACATCCAATATTTTCTTCATTCCAATTTGTCCCTCACCATTCTTCTCATATCTGCTGTCCTTCCTAGGTGAAACTCATGAAAGTGCCTGGTCCTTGCAGGAAATTGGTCAGAAAGTAACAATTAAGTTTTCTTGTACCTTAACAGTTAGTTGTATATCTTCGAATGGATAGGAATTATAATTCTCTTAATAATTTTCTTTGCTTAACCATCAAGGTAAGATATTCTTAGTTATGTAGATGGTCATTATTTTATTCATTAAGTAAATACCAAATGTGGAGAAACAAATTATAAATACAACTAATTCCAGACTGACCAAGTGAAGTTTTTAGATGCAATTCGCAATTAGGTAGAAAGACTAGCCTGTGAAAGAGCAGTCAATGGACCGTGGTTCCTAAATGACTCAGAGATCTAAAACTCTTTACACAGGTATAGGGATCACTAATGACCTCTTTGCAATGATAATTACTACAAATCCATACTTATTTCATGTTTGGCAGTAGGACCAACTGATTTACCAACTGATTTATCTACTGCTCACATCACTCTGAACAGCTGAAGAAGTAGGCTGCTCATTTGTTCTGCTACAGACTACAGGCATAGAATGTGTCTTCCCTGCTTGGATTACAGAAGGAACTAAACTCAAATTACTGAGCATTGTTTCTGCATTCATTGCATCTCCTTTCATATGAGGCAAAACCCTTTACATTGCCATTCATTTTAATACTATTTTCTTCTTTTCCATCAACAGTACCTATTTTCACAGAATCATAGAATAATCAACTCAAAATTGACCCCCTAGTGTCCCTTGCAATGAGCAGGGGCACCTTCAGCTAGATCAGGTTACCCAGAGCTCCATCAAACCTGCCTTGAATGTTTGCTCCATCAAACCTGCCTTTTGTTTGGGATTGGTTATCCACCACCTCTCTGGGCAACCTGTTCCAGTCTTTCACTGTCTAGGGTTCCCTTCCTGGGAACCCCCTAATTGGGGTTTTCTCCCACAAAGTCCTGTACCAGGGTTTTGAAAGAAAGAGTGAAGCTTGCATCTTTCAGTCTTGGAAGATGTTTGTTGTTTCTTATCTCACGGTGTGCGAGCCACCCTTACACAAGGCTTAACTCAAGGAAAGACAGAGCTGGCAAAGCCTCTGGATGGAGGTTACAAGGTCGTTTTAAAGGTTTCTTGTCCAACTGACTCTTAAAATGTACTATATTTATAAATTTGTACCAATAATTACTACCTATTCTAGACACACAATTTCTACCTCAGATTCATTCTACCAATGTCTCAGTGCCAAATCACTGCAGAAAATAGAGAAGAAGGAAGAAGAAGGAGAAGATGAGACACTGCCAAAATTCTCCATCTTGCTCTCATTCACTTCCATTCTAAGAAAACCTAAAACTACAAAGTTTCACCCTGTGACAAACTAAACTACTATTTATTTCAAACCTTTGTTGCTTTTATTTCATCTATGAGTGTTGGAAGCTTTTCCCATGGACTAAGGTCAAAGACAATGTTTTCCTGGGGTCCCAGTTGGGGTCCTGGACCCCCCCAGGCAGCTCAAGGGATTTTCCACTTGCCCTGGGCTCCAATATTTCACCACCTTCATAATGAAAAAATTTCTTCCTTATACGTAGTTCTAACCTCCCCTCTTTTTGGTTTAAAAATCATTGCACATGGTCTTATCACTACAGGTCCCATTAAAAAATGTGTCCCCATCTTTCTTCTAAGTTTAAGTATTGGAAAGATCTTTTTCTGAGTGTGAGCAACAACAGTGGAAGATTGGCCGTACAGGACTCATAAAGGTAATGTTACTGAATTATAAAAATATGCTAATTGAGCTAATTTGATTTAGCTCAGATATCTCACAATTCATATTATCAGTTTGTATTTGAGTATGAGTCTCCTTAGATTCTATATTTGAAGATATAAATCAAAGTGTCTCCACAATGAAGATAAGCCCATAAGTTGGAGTGCTTTATAAATGTCCATAAATAAAAGTCTATCTATGAGCTTGGAACCTGTTAAGCAGCACCTTGAACATACATATATTTCTGGGTATCACTAAGCCTTATCAAGGTCAAACCTCATCCTTCTTTTTAAGGTTTTAAACTATACCCCACTCTCAAAGGGATGTTTTTGTCTTGTAGCAAAGACTCCATCTCACTGTGTTCCCTTCCCCAGCTCCACTGCTAAATGGCAACCTAGGTTTCCACTCTCAATAAAAACAGTAAATAAAATTATGTTATAAAAAAAACCTTTCCTTTGCTGACTATGCATAGAAGAAGCTATGAAATTGTGATTTAAAAGGTCAATTGCTCTTTACATACTACTTTTGCAAAGTCCATAAACAGTCCTATAATCATATCCAAGCAAATATGTGAAGAGCACTGCAAAGGGTCTGAGGTCAAACACTCAAAAATAAGGGAAAAAAATGATGGATGAGGTTATAAGTGTAATCTCAGTTCAGCAGGAATTCAAGTGTAATAGAAGCATGAGTCAGAGTTCTGAGGACTTTTCCGCAATTTTCATCAAAGTGACCATGCCTAAAGCACCAAAAATCTTTGAACCACAGGAGCTATGTTTTCTTGGAAGTGAAGTAAAATCAAGGAGTATTTTTTAAATGGAGAAAACTTGGCAACATAAAGGTGAAACTATAAACAGGTTATCCTCATTTATTGTGTCCTTGGAAGACTCATCCTTCCCTTCAGGTTCAGCAATCTTTCATCAGGTTTCAATAAACCTGTACCTAGTCCTATCTGTATCCCTAGGAAAAATATCTTTATTCTCATTGCCTCAGATCCCTGACAGTGTCTTTTCCCAGACCTCTGAAGAGAGGAAAAAAGAGATGCCAATATAGTGAACTATAAAATGATGGGCAAAACTTGTGCCATCTGTCACTACCTGCTCTAAGGACATATTCACACTACTGCCTTTAGATATTTAGCTTATACTTGCCAGGTCCCTGGGAAGTAGTTACCTAGTCTAATAGATTCAGAGTACACAAGTAAAGTTATTAAAAATAGATTAAAATTCTTTTAAATGGCTGGGAAATAATTCTGTGTGCAAAAGTGAGATGTGATTAGACAATAAGCAGTGAGGTCTCTCTTGATTCAGTACTCCTGTCTGTCATCCTGAGAAGGGACTTTGCCATAGTACAATTACATAAAATTATAAAATGAGGGGAGTTTTCTGATTAGTCTAGCTGTATAATTATAGGACATAACTCCATATCTGGCAGTAGGTTATCCCCAGTGAGTCAGTAACTTTTCCATCCTATTTTCTGTGTTTCCAGCTCCATGCCAATGTCATCAATAACACATTTTATATATAAGGTTAGGGAAGAAGTGAGAAGTGGCAACATTTTATCAGTTAAGAATACCATAACACACTGTTTTTGTGGAAAAGAAGGTTTAAGGAAGAAAGAATGAGAAGCAAGTAAGTTTGAAGAAAGCAAGTAGAATTTAGGCAAACAAGGAAATTATGTCACTGAAGAATCATGTTCTTATTTCTATGCTGATGAGAGAAGATGCCTATTTAATGAGCCTGTTGGTATGAAGACAGACAGGAAGCTTGGAGTTGTGCACCATGTGAATGCTCTAATGCTGCTTTGACCTTCTGAAATAGGAAACAAGAGCCAGATTTTAGCATTAGAATTTCCCATTATAATTACAATAGCAGATATCTTTGAATGATTTCACAGCTACCATGTAACCAGTCTATTGATATGACATAGCTAATGCCACACAAATATTCACTTCTGCCTCTAGACCAATATGGACCAATATGAGATCCTCTCCAATTTTTGCAACCATGACAGTTTATATCTGGAAATTAGCAACCCACAACTGATCACCTGCATCACGTGGGAGTAGGTGGTCTCACCACTAGGATGTAATGATGTGTACCCAGACTTACCATGATAAATAAATATGGGGGGACATTACGTCTCATTCATCAGAGAACCTGTGGCTGGTAGAAGCAAGAGCAACCCAAAAGCCATCCAAATGCTTCAAATGATGGGGGCATCCAATATCACAAAATTAGCAGTTGCATCTTCCCTCCAAGTGCCTTCATTGGTTTTTGCTGGTTCCCTACTCCTCTCCAGAGCCTGTGCCTACCACAAATTTCCATCCATGCGCAAGCAGTAAATACACTGACAGAATGTAGAGCTCGTGTGTGGTTAGCTTATGCATAAAGCAAAATAGACTTGGCCTGAGGACACCTGTTTTTTTTCACATACAGTTTTTGCCCCAAAGAGGTTTATGACCTTCTCATTGTGCATGATGGGACACCTGATTCTAAAACAAGAGCCATCTTTGGGAGCAGCCTGGTGGAATATCGCAGACAAAGTCACTGATTTATATTTTTCTTGTTCCATTATTTTTGTCAAATGCTTTATTGCACACAGCTTATGTCACTGCAGGTATTCCATCTGTTCTCTTCCATGCACAGCAATACAACTGTAGACAGATATATCAGTTTTAAACAGAAGCACATCCTACTGAACTGTTATTCCAACCTGTAATCAAAATTTTTGAGTTGTGGCTGAAATGCAAGATATTCCAAAGTAAACTAAAGCTTCTAAGGTTCAAACAACCCTAATCAATAAATTTTTTGTCAGTAAGAACTTTGTACCCTTTTTACCTTTTACCCTCAGTGGCATATGGTTCTCTGGAGGGAACATGTGTCTTTTTAACTGCTTTTTCCAGTTAATAGACTGTATTTCACCTCATGACATGAGAATAAAATGAATCTTGTTTTACCTAGTTTTCCAGCCATGGTACCTGTTTCCCTCCCAGAATGCAAAATGAACTAATCTAAACAGAAAGATGGAGTCAGTAAGATCCTAGTTCATTTTAGTCAAAATCCTATTTACCTATTTACATCTTCCTACAGTCTGGAAGAGTTTTTGTGCTGAGCCAATGCTTTTAAGCTGTCTCTCCACTGAGCTGGTTGTCTCTCCTTCCTGCAAGATGTCTACATCCACAGGTCAGATTAGTCCTTTCACAAAATGTAAGAAAACTAATGTAGCCCTGACAGCTTTACAGCTTAGTTAGATATATTTTTTTTTAACCTCTCATAAAAGTTTAAACACTGCAAGACACTCTAAGTAGTATCATTAACCTGTGGGTTTACTATTTAAAGAAAAAACTAATTAGAAAAGTTGTCCATTATTGGAAGAAAGGTAGTATTCCAGCAAAGCTGTCTTCCAGAACAAATGTTCCTGTGATAATTTTGTATGTGTTGCAGAAACAGCACAGCCTTTACTCTGCACTGCTATTTATGATCAAGGTTGCTGAATCCTCATCTTGCACCAATATCTTAATAAATAGCAAGGTGTTCTTGAGAGGTACAGCGTTTTGAGCACATCCCTTGTCGAGGATGCAGTCAGGAAGTGTGTTGAATGCAAATGATGTAGAAATCTAGAGATGCATCACAGAAATATGTTAGAGATGCATCACGGAATTATAGATGGAAGGTTGTTTATCAGGTGTGCTTTCACTCCTCACATTTTTTGTGAAGTCTGTTCTATCCCACAGATTTCTCTTGTCTCAAGGCATGAAGGAGTACGAAGTAAAAATGGAGCCATGAGATAGCTTTTTGCCTCTGTCCTTTGTCTCCTTTCTGGATGTAGCAACAGATTATTTCGATCTTTCACACTAGATCTAATGGTCAGGGAAGATGATAGAAAAAAGAATTTCCAAGGGTAAACTCAGAAATATTGCAGAACTAAGCAAACAAGTAATGACTGTCCCTTATTGGTCACAGCAGGGTGATCTCTGATTTGAATTACCAGGGAGCCAGCAGGTACATCCTACTACAAAGCAGGACCAATTATTCTATATCTATCATATCTATTGCTGTACTAATACTAATGCATCTTATTTTTATTGCAGACAATCTACCAAGATTATCAATGTTCAAAATTCCCTTAACATCTCCACAAATGTATTTTGGAGCTAAAGTAATCTATGTTCAAATTATTCTTTTCCTATTTTCAGAAGTCTCTTTTGCACTGAAAAAATCCTTTACTCTGCCCCCTGTATATCATGTATCTTTCATGAAAACAGTCTGTCTGTTGTCCAGCTGAGACCTCATGGTTATTAGAGAGCAAGAAACTAAGGGTTATTTCACAACAGCGATGGTTGGAAGGACAGCAGTTCTGTGCAGACTGAATCTTATAATGACTGTTCTAAACAACTAGTGGGGAAACTCATAGCTATTGATCACATCATGCAAATGGAATCACCCCTCCAAAGAGTTTCTACCTGGACCAACATGCAGTAAGGGCAGACTTTGCACACTCTTCCAGAGGCAACATAATGATGAAAGCAGTCTTCATCTTTCAGAGTCTTGCAGTACCTACCATAAGATAGAAATATAATTGAAGCTTCTCCAGCTGACAACAGAGTCAGTGAGGATAGGGCAGACATTGTCAAATTCATCTGTCCTGTCTTTGAAGTACAACCGAGATTAGACATATGAGATGGTTGAAACCACAATTTTTCAAAATGCAACGAAAGTAACAAAATAGCAGAACGCTACATTAATAGCATTTATCAGTAGATCTGGGACTACCTAAAACTATCTCAGCCCTCCCATACCATGAGCATATTAATCTCATTATCCTGTTTATTTTTGAAAATGTCAGGAAAGAATATGCCTTTTTTGGTGTGTTTTGATGTATTATATGAATGGGACACAGAAAGAATGCATTTAAGCCCTAATCCTTTTCAAACCTCCATGCTGGCTATTTTACAAGGATTTAAAACCCTCTCGCTGATTTGATTCTCACAGTCAGCTTCCTTCTCATGCATCAGTTTAACTGCTGCTCCTTTACCACCTTGCTTAGGATTAGGCATTCAGCTCTCAGTGGTGCTTCAGTAGTTGGCTGTCTGTGTATGCCAGGGGGAGAGCATTACAAAGTAGAAAACAGCTCCAGGGTGGGGAGGGGGGAGGGGTGCCTTGAACAATGCATATTAATTAACTGCAAACTGCAATGGTTTGGGGGGGTGTTGTTTGGTAGGGGTTTTTTTTGGTTGGTTGGTTGGTTGGTTGGTTGGTTGATTTTTGAGGGGGTGGCCTGTCTGCTGTTCTTTATTTTCCTTGAGAGAGAGGGCTTAATTCAAAAGAACAATCATTTGTTCTCTTCTATCCAGCTCTTCTAGTCACACGAAGGCAGTAACAGTATATCTAACAAAATAATTCTTCAGAGAGGCGGGAAATATTCAATTTCATTGCTGTGTTACATAAAAGTACCGCTTGCAGTTAATATTCCAGTAGTGCTGCTGTAGAGTATGAATCAACACTGGAAAGCAGGTTCCATCTGACTGGACATCATTACACAGCTTAAAACAATAATGCTTTAGCTAGATGCCTGCTGTCCTGAGCATATGAAAACTTCCCATGTAAACATCTAATCAACAGTCTTCAATTTACAAGAATATAATTTGCATGAAATTTCAAGTTTCTGGTTTTTTTCTGCTCTATATTGTTGAAGTTAATGTTAGCAGTCAAAGGATAGCATAGTTTGGCTGTTTTGAGACATGTCTTTATCTAGTAAGAGCCATAATAGAACCATGCAGTTAAATGGAATTGTTATCCTACACTGGCTAAAGATCTGCCTTCTTGAGCACCTGGTCTGTTTGAATTTTACTTCTTGCATATAAGGTCTGTCTTTGAATAATCATGTTGCTCTTCTAACTACCAATTGAAACATGGAAATATCTTAGACTAACTTAAATTTCCTGTGTATTTTTCTTTTCCTGGAGGGGATCATGCAGTCCTTGCAGATGTTATTATTTCTAAAGCTTCTGAGGAAAATAGAGTAAGTTAATAATTCATTGCTGTCACTTAGAAACATAGAGAAAATTATTGTGATAAGGCTTTTCCTTGAAAAGAAGGAATCTTTTCGCAGTAGGAGGATATATCTGACATTGAAATAGTGTGCAAAAAAGAGGAATACATTTAATTATTAAAAATATTTAAATATTAAAATATATATTAAATTTAAATGGGTAAAGAGTATGATACAGATTTTTAAAAGTATGGAAGAACATCTTAATAATTGTAAAGTATTTTCAGCATATTTGGAGATAAATTATTCTAAACCAATTGTGTTTTATAAGAGCTTTTAAAAGCAGTCTTGGACTTCAACGCAGGGCAGAAAAGACCTTAAATGGCCTTCCCTAACAGTTTCTTGAACAAGTGTTTCTAAAACACTTATCCTGATATGTCTTCTTAGTAATACTCCTACTTCTTTCTTTGCACAAGATGAAACACATTTGAGGGTAAAGCAGCAAGACAAAGTAGCAATTAGTAAAGTGATATTAAATTCTTAATATGTATCAACGCTTACTTGAGCATACCAGTAAAAATGCAGAAAAAATTAAATATCTGATTGTTGTATAATTTCTCTATCTAATAGATTACTGATCTGAAATTTTGTTGCATTTACAGTTAGGCTCTGTTTGGGTTTATTACCTTAGAAATTTAGTTTTTAGCAGCTTTCTGTCATCCTTGGCATTGGTGTTATTAATAGAGCCTTTAAACAAAATATATCCTTAAATTTTGGTTTTAATAAAGTAATTAATGCAATGCATCATTTCAACTAATAATGATCAGCAGATTCATACAAAGAAAAAAACACTCCCAAACTCCGCGCGTCTTCTCTCCCTGGTTCACTCTCAGAATCAGTCTTAAAGATACAGAAACTCAATATACAGCACAAACAGAATCGACGATTGGGGATACAAACATCATAAAGTCACCCTAGGACACCTTCCAATTCTGACATGTCATTATTTTCAGACTTTACTGCACAGAAACACTGCAGAGATCATATTTATTTCTATGATTAAAAGAGAAGCTACATTTGTTAGCAAAAAAACCTTCTAGTGTCATCCACATGAAATTATATTTACAGACATGGACATCATTTGCACCAGTGAGAGCTATGTATTTTCATGCACAAATGTTCCTGTGCAGCAAACAGCAAGGACAAAATGAGAGGTCTGGCTGTGGCTCCTTTGAAAGAAACTGCCCTAAGACAGTTTGCATAGATTAGCTTAAATAGAGCTGGAAGTAGTTTGTGGTACATTAATAATAAGGCTTAGCATATTCCAATAACCTAAGATATCACACATAGGAATTGCACCATTATAAATGTTTGAAAACATGAAGTGAAGAAAATCCAAATAATTTCATATTTTGCCAAGGGACTGTGCCAAATAAAGGGGGTTTTTTTCTAATTAAGTCAACAATATTAAAATAAAAACTATTCTATCTAGAGTGATATTATTAAAAATGTATATAAAGTAGATTTTCTTTTGCTTATCTAAGTGGCTTTACTATAGCAATAAGTCACATCCATTTTCTTTAAGCATTAGAGGTTTGTGCATCAATTATGAAGGAGCAAGAGGAAGTAAAGGGGGATGAAATAGCCCAAAGCCATTCATGGAGAAATAAAGGTTTCAACTATTTACAAATACTTGTTCTGATTCCTTGTAGTCTACATTAAAGGAAACTGAAAGGACCCAAACCCAAACTAATGTCAAATGACAGATTGCTCAGATCGGAACACTGTGAGGGGCCACAGGCTAAATGAGTCAGTGCAGCTTCTCTCCATTTGCAACTTTAAAATTCTTATTTCCAACATGCAGACGAAACAATTTCATACTCCTGATTTTCAATCCAAATGAAAAATGCAGGGGTTGATTTTCCAACCACCAATAACTTTTTTTTTTTTAATTCCAGTTAGTAGGTTTTGCAATGGTTTTAACTAAATGTTGTGCATCCCTGGTTGCTGGAGTTGCATCACTGATGTGGTATAAAAATTTATTTTGGTTTTAAAGTCAAAAGATACTACCAAAAAAATTGATTGAAAACAGAGAGAGATACTAGTACCTATAGCCTAACCAAACTACCCATTGCTAATTCTTCGTCCCCACCAAAAATGTCCACACATCTGACTTCTAATTTTTCTTACTCTCTGAATGTTATTTAAAAAATATAAAGCACCAAGTACATGCTGCCCAACATTAATATCTGTTAAGATCTAGACACTGTGCCCCTGTCTGTGCAGCAAGTCCCCAGTAAAATCCTGAGCTGTTGTGTAGCAATTCTAATGTTTGCTGCCTCAACTGCTTAGCTGTTTCATCAACCAGAAACAATTTCCACCGCAACATCAAGACATCTGCTTGTGAGAATCTGCTATGAATGATGCAACAGAATGAAAATTAGGGTTTCCATTTCTCATTATCTTAATCTTGATGGAAGTCTCTGCTCACTGATTTAGTATGTGATATGCAGAACAAATGCACACCTTGGCCCCAGTGGGTCAAGGTAAAACCATCCCTGGTGATAAAGAAGGCTGAAAATTTCTGGCATCAATTTCCAACATACAATAGTATATCCTCTACCAGCTGTAAATAATATCTGAGAATTTCTATGGTGGTTGACACCAGATATTAATAAATCCATATTTTTTTCAGTAAGACAATAGAACAGCAAAAGTATCTGCACTACTACTACATTTCATTTATACTTAGGAATTAATCAAAGGAAAAATTATATGGCAGGCAGAGTAGGTGTCCTTTTTTAATACCAAAACAATGATGTCTGTATTTCTCATTTCTTACTCCTTCCCCTCAACATGAGAGCAAAGTTTATGGTCAGTCTCAAAAGTTTTCTGTAAACAGAGCAGCAGGAAGGAAAAAAATGCTACATTTTAATCAAAATAATGTAAAAAAGGAGAAAACCCCAAAGCTTCCCATAGAAGCAACTCTTACATATCCTATCTGACTCAGTCCCATTCTCTAAATCACGTAAAATCTAAAGGAAGCTGAACTTTGTCAGTCATATTTGTGGGGACCTCCAACTCTGTTCATCTCCATCAGCATTTTCTTTTCCTCTCTGTCAGCAGTGATTGAGAAAAGGCATTTCAGACTTCCAAATAAAGGATATCCAAACACCATCTGTAAGAAAAGTTCCAGCATTTCTTATGAGCCTGATTTCCATCTATCATCTTCTTAGCAGAAACTTGGTCTCAGAAAACACCTTTCTATTCACATCAACATCGCAAACAGAGTGGAATTCCATCCTTCCAGAAAAAGCAGCACATTCTTTATCAAAGACTTCCTCTCCCTGGTCCATACTTCATTGCTGAAAGAACAAAATTGACAAAATTACTGATCTGAGTGAGCTAATGTATTTTTGTTTAAACAAATGTACTAAACATATTTTCCAATCTAAAGTGTTACTGATGAATGTAAACTTTGAATAGACTGCAATATTTTTACAGTGAAAATAGCAATTTGAAAATATTATCTGATAACTATAGTTGCTAAGTATTTTGAAGCATTTGAGTGTTATTCAAAGTCCAATCCTGAAGACTTAGAGTGGAAAATTTACACTCGCATTCATGTTTCTATGGCTTTGTAGCAGTTCTCAAACTAGTTTAATGGATTATGTTGTCTTTCACAAAACTGACATTACAGAAACGTTACTCATATGTGTGTCCAAAATTGCTGATATTCTGGTCAAGAAAACCACAGATGCTGCAAGCTGGGCATCCAACAACTGCACTATTTCTGACACAATCAGAGTGGAAAATTATAATATGCAGAGATATAAGATACACTTTGGAATCACATTCAATTTCAATTTAGTTCCTTTAATTATTAATTTGCTGGGGGGAGTTCAGCTTCATGGGCAGTGAAGCTTGTGACTAATTGATTTCTATGTCTGCGCTTTAAGCACTTACATCCTCTCACAGGTCTTCTGTCACATTTGTCAGCCCAGTCTAATAGTTATTTCTGCATGAGCTGGTAGCATGGATCAATAGGAGAAGCAAAAAAGTTGATGCTATCCACTCTGTCCACTGCCCAAAGTTTCTCTTTGGAGCAGCTCAGGTTCCACAGACAGATTCCTGTTTGCATCTGAAAAGCAATTCACTACTCAAGCATCCCTTCTAGTCTAGTATCAAGTGAAGTTCAGGTGCTCAGATGACTTCATTTCACAAACCAAGCCCATAGCAAGTGAGGACACAATGAGGAAATTAATATCCATGTCTTGCAGCAGCTGGGATTTCATCCCACAAATTATGTCAGATTATGAAATGTACTTATATCTGGGGAATTAAATTAAGATTTGAGGGTGAAATTCAGTTCCAAATTGAGATACCAAATTGTGGAGATCTACAATACGAATTAGATACCTTCGTTTTTTTACATTTAATAGAGGTTCAAGTGACTGCTGACAAGATCCATGAACTAGCATTTAAAATAGAAACACATCTCACTTGCAGTTTTAATTTTACAAACAGCCTCTAGAACAAAAGAGGCTGGTCATCATGCTGATCCTTCGAAATGTCAGCTTGATTAGAATAAATCTTTCTGAATATTGACGACCAAAATTGTCCTTACTATATTTCCTCAGCATTTCATATATTAATAATTCCATAAAGAGATGTAGGTTGCTATCTGATAACTTCTAAAGTTGCATTTTCCTTTACTGCATGGTCCTCTCAACTCAGAGTCACAGCTACTAACTTTTCTATGAATCTGGTGCTCAGTTGGTGTGTCAAAGAACCATTAATTTAATCAAATTTTTAACAACCTTTTTGTATCCTGGTAATTGTTTTAAAAAATCATAGTATAAAAACCAATTTCTCTTTCAAAAAAAAAAAATAGTCTTTTATTCAACCAGTTTCTTAACAATCCTTAATTTTTGTATTAAATGAATTTAACTAGTCATGAAAATCATGCTTGAAACCCATGGAAGATTAAATCCACACTTATTTTCTCTAGAAAATAATTCTTCTTATTAAATATTATAATAAATTAAAATAAATATAATAATTTCATCTTATTCAGTGTACTTAAATTAACCCGTGTGCAATGTCATCTTAAATCCATTTGCTGTTATATCTTGACTATTCTTTCCTCATAATTACTGCTAAAAACTTTGTTGCAGTTGATCTCAAGACAGCATGCTTTTTTTCATCAACACATTGACTCTCCTCTCTTTTTCTTCATGTTACTAGACAGATAAAAACTCTTTTCTACAGAGACACTGATTTTTTGATACTTTTTTTTCTGAAACCTTTTATGGACAATATCCATCTCCTTTATGTGTTTACAATGATTTTTCTTGTACGTGAATACAATAATTTCCAAACCCTCACCTCGATCTCTCAACCATCCTTTCTCTATCTGTTCATCTATCATCATCTTTCCCTCAGTTGCTAGTTAGTTTATAATTTAGGGCTGCTTCTTTTCTGGAACTGTCCTTAATTCTACTCCAGCCCCATTCTCCTCTCTTTGCTTCCCTTCTGTTTATGAAGTAAAAAGCCTTTTTGCTATGATACTTTTTTCCTTAAAATATGTAGACATGCTGCACAGGTGGTCTCTCTGTGACCAAGAGATATTGGCAGGGAAGGAAGAGAAGTCTATGTTCCTGCTGTGTGCAACAAGTGTTATATGAACAAATAAACATTTCAGTTTCCATCATAACCAGACCTCTGGCTTTTTTTCCAAACACACACAAAAAATTGGACAATATGAGTGTTAGTCACCTTAAGAAAATATTAATTTCTTAGCAAAATAATTCACCAGCAAATGTGTTTGCAATTCCTTTGATTGAATGAAATATCTACCCTTTCCCCCATGGATAACAGGAGCTTTTAATTACATAGAAATGTAATTGATAATATCCATAATATAAGATTCATTAGCTAATCTTCCATATGCATCTAACTCTCTTTTCCTCCAAGGTCAGAATTTCAAAACTGTTTTATATCAGGAGTTAAACTGTGTATAAGCTTCTATCGTTTGCAAACATTAAAGGAATAGCCTTTCATTTTTCTGATCCTGTCGGTATACTGATGAGAACTATCACTGGTCTGCGAAGACTATTGACATATAAATGATGTCATCAGAGCACTGAAAACTGAGCATATTGATAGAATGGGGTTTTTTTTAATTATACGAAGAGAAAAAGAAGTAAGTTTGTAACCCTGTCAGTTTCTTCAAAGGTGTGACATATCATAACAAAGTTTCAAGCCTTCTTATTTGTTGGGAAAAAATCCAAACCCTCAAAACTAATACAAAGTCATTTGCTTAATACAATAATGTTTTCTATGAAACTACTTTTAGACAAATAATGTGACTCAAATACTGGTGTATATTTTCTTTGGAGAAGAATGGGAAATGCATCCTCAGGTTGTACTGGGGAACCCTACAGTTGACATGTCCTTCCTCTGCCCCATCCACTTTTAAAGCTATAATTTTCTTCTGCTGTCTGCTGAGAGCAGTGAGTGGTTTCACATCTGAAGTGAACAGAAGCACATTTTTCATTGGAATGAAATTCTGTTTTCTCCACCAATGTTTATAAACCTCCAATAATAAACCACCATTTCTCATAGAGTCAAAAAATAGGGGATATTATTCTTTTCCTTGAAGAGAAAGGAAGGAAGGAAGGAAGGAAGGAAGGAAGGAAGGAAGGAAGGAAGGAAGGAAGGAAGGAAGGAAGGAAGGA